>JARHVA010010316.1:47500-100000 GCA_037957365.1 Torreya grandis | reverse complement strand
ATAATCATGAAACCCTAATTTTATTTTTATTTTTGGCCTTAAAAATTACCATTTCACACATTTAAATACTATAATAATAAACCATACAAGAATCATAATTTTGTTTCCATTCAAGTCCACAACCAATAAAAAGATGAACCAACCTAGTAACACGGTGGTTGCCATTTAAATGTTCAAAATGGAAGATTTCCCCTTCTTAATTATCTCTAATCTCTTCTCTTCATGTCATCTAACCATTATACTCCCCTTTTTCCTCTTATTATTCTTTTCCAAAATCTTTACATGCTTTTTCACAACCAACCAACTCTCCTACTATTCTTTTAGTTTCCCAACATGCCATTTTGCATTCATTAATGTACCATCTCTTCATTTGGTTGATTACTTATATTCAAGGTCTTTGTATTCATCATTAAAACCAAATTTAACCCTATATATCATTTAAACATTAATTCAAATCCCCCAAATCATTGAAATAAAGAAATCATAATTTTATTACCTTGCAACTTCATGATAAATGCCAATGGATGTAAAAAAATAAACAACTATCATCCAAAGTATATAATTTCATGTTAATTAAATTGATTTGGGGTTTTTTTACGCTCTTTTTACTTCTTAATAAGTCACAAAAAGGGGAATAATGAGACCATATTAAACATGATCCATAAATAATCAAATGAGATCAATAACACACATATCTCAACTGACTAATATACATTCTAGGTTAACACAAAATAATTTCAGTTACCAAAAATATTTTAAGAAATAGATCTAGTTAACTCAAATAATCAACATACTATGTTAATAACATAAATTAAAGGATTCATATAATGCAAACATGCCTAATTCACTGCAAAAGTAAAAAAACGCTAGCAACCTTCATCATTCAAGCAAAATAATGACTAATCACTTTTTTTACTCAAAAAAACTAGAATGTGGTGTGTATAGATTTAAAAAAATTCTCTCAATCCCCAACACTGGTATATGCACCCCCCCTCTTTGATGATACTCTCCCTTTTTACTTCTTGTGAGTATGGGATAGTCCTACAACCACCTCAATAAAAAAAAATAGGTAGTTAGTCTAAGATTATCAAAATAATCAATATATAAGCATCAATAAACTATTGTAATGTAAATAATTTGTAATTTAAATTAAAATCAATAATTATCATAAAACATAGTAATAACATATGAAATTGATATAAAACATAACAACTAATCATGAAAAAGGAATACAACTATCAACCATGTAACATACATACCCAAATTAGGCATAAAAATTAGAATTTAAAAATCATTAGTTTCATAATCCACTACTAATACTTAAGTAGTTTTGTAGAGTAGAACTAGATGTGAAACAAATGCCGCATAATAAAATGGACATGACTTAATAAAATGTACACAAATCATATAATTACATATTCAAATGTCCATTACAACAAACTATGACATGTTCAAATGTCACAAAGGGAAACAAAGGCATGGGGCTGTAAACAATGGAGCATATTTAAATGTTCAAATAAAAAAGATAAGAGATAATAAGGTAAGACACTAAAGAAAGTGAAAAAAGGAAATCATGGAATCATAAACAACCTACATAAGTATATCATACTAGTCATTGGATATATATGTTAGTAAAAAACATTAAGTACATATCATATAAAGTACACTGTAAAATATATAAGCAATGATAAAGGCATGTGTAAGTAAATAAGCTCAAACATGACAATCAAAGGTGATCATAGAATAATATAACATTGGTATATTATAATCAATGAAGCATATGCCTTCAATTTATTGATGATGTGAGTAGAGGGAAGGCCTAACATCTATATGTACATATATCATGTGTCTAGGTATGACTATATCATACTCAAAAGATTCATGAAATATATGTGTATATAAAAATAAATTATATGTTATCTACCATTATGAAACCAATAATATAAATTCCAAGGAGATAATAAAACATGGAAATCTTGACTATTTTTTTTTTGTTTTTTGTGATTTTTTTTTTTTGGATATTTTAGGGCATATTTGAAAAGACAAGACTATCCTACGATCTCATCCAATGAATGCTCATAGGTGTGTCCACCCTCATAACCTAGTGACAAAAACTAGGTGTGTCATCAGGAAACTCTCTTAAATATATTTTCATCATTGTTAGTTTTATTAAATTGAGACCACAAAATAAATGAAAATAAGTTTAGAGCCTAAGAACTCATGAGAAATACAAAAGGTTTGTCAATAATGCATTGGATTCAATCTAGAAACATGTAAACCTCAATTAAATAATTCTTGGTAAGGGATGCATCTTGGATGTAGCTTTGAATGATATTTGTCAAGGTTAATTACTTGAGGACATATCCATTAAAGATATGGACCATATTGCACTTGAGAATTTAGGGAGGTCATTCACAAAGAAACTTGATGATTTAATATCACTTCATTGTCTATATTGAGCATGATAATTTTGATGAAAATGGGTTTATTTATAATAAATTTGGATCAATGATGACCCTTAACCTTGAAATAAAGATGAATGGTTGTCAATGAGTTCTCAAGATTACACATAGATCAACACATGGATCACTAATGTGAGCCTTTCATCTTAATAAAGATGAAATATGGATAATGATATTATAAAATATCAAATGAGAGTTAATATAAGCCCTTCATCTTGTTTCCAAGATGAAGGGTGGAGAGTTCATAAGAAAACACATGGATCACCAGTGCGGGCCCATCATCTTGTTTCCAAAATGAAGGGTGAAGAGTTCATAAGAAAACACATGGATCACTAGTGTGGGCCCATCATTTTGTTTCTACGATAAAGGGTTGTGAATGCTCTCACACAAGATTCAGTGTGGGCCCTTCATCTAATATTCAAGATTAAGGGTAAAAAATAATATTATATATTAATTCACTTGTCAATTTAATTATCTCGCAAAAGAATATTCCATAGGACCTCAAGATCCTTTCTTTGCATGAAGATGCACACTTGGAGGTAAAAATAGGAATTGATTAATTGCAAGATAATTATAGTTCTTTTTAACTATAACTATAATTATAAGAATCATTTAGAGAAGGAAAATTAATAGCATTAATTTATCAAAGAAGAGGGATTTATTGAAATTATCATAACAAAGTAATTGAATAGATAATTTAACTAGAGAATGATAATTGAGTAAAGAAAATTGACCAAAGAGTGATGATTGAATAGAGAAATGACTAGAGAGGGATAATTGAATAGATCAAATAGGGTGAATTATCTCACCTAGAAATGCCCTAAGGTGAATTCAAACATGTATGTTATATGAATAGATGATTTTGGACCAAATTATGTGTAATTGTAGGAGTTGATCCATTTTAAAATTTGATATAAAATGATAAAAATGGAGTGTCTACATTTTCCCCTATTTGATAAAGAGATGTGATATGTATATGAAGTAACATATTCTCAAATGATGATAAGCCAAAAAATATGGATGAAAATTATATGAATAAATAATGGATATTGTATATTCATCATTCCCAATTGACAAGTGTGGGAGATTGAATGAAAAGATAAGGACATGATTTGAATGAAATTAGTTATGGATGATTCCCCCTTGAGAGGTAATAAAGGGATGAGGGATGTGGATGGGATATCAAAAGAGAGAGGAAGAAGCTAGAACAAAA
Source organism: Torreya grandis (assembly GCA_037957365.1). Classification (NCBI taxonomy): domain Eukaryota; kingdom Viridiplantae; phylum Streptophyta; class Pinopsida; order Cupressales; family Taxaceae; genus Torreya; species Torreya grandis. Next base: position 96,325 of record JARHVA010010316.1, on the reverse strand, counting down.
TATAAGATTAACCTGTGGACAAGATTATGCCACTTGAGTTAATTCTTGCACGCTTTTATTTTTAATGATTATAAATTAATTTGCCCCAAACATGGAAGAATTAAAAAGGAAACATACCTAAATAAGTGTCACACTTTGAATTACCCAAAACAAGGTGAAAGCTATGGGCTTAGGAATGATCTATCTTGAATAAGAAGCTATATGTTTGATTTCCCCAAACAAAGAGAAAACTATGTGCTTGGAATGATGATGTACCTCAAATAGGGTAGATAATTAATGAGCCCTAAATATGGGGATTGACAGATTACATTTATTGATGGGAAATTAAAGATAAAGGATTTAAATTTTATATATCAATGATGATATGAATAATCTAAATTTGATAATTTGACATAATTGTGTATGTTAATGATATAACAAAATTTTATAGAAGGCACTAAAATTGAGCACACAAGAATGCTCAAAGTGATGAGAGAGTAAAGAATGAAAAAGTAAGATAATTATCAAAAACATATATGATCATATTGGAAGAATATATATGTTGATAAGAATAAAATAATGGTGGTTAAACTAACCTCCAAAATTGGTTAGTACTAAATGTTGCTTTAGATACTAAAAAATCATACATGATGGTTGTAGATGTTAAGCTAACCCCTGGACCCCCTCAAAATGAATTCAAATCCTTTTGAACACCAAACATAAGTAAACCTAAATAACTCTCACTATTCTAACCTTAACCTATTGACTGTCGATGGTCAACCCCTAACAACTGATGATTAGACCTAACCACTGATGGTCAGCCTTAAATCGCCTTAAGGGTTAACTCTAGCTCAACTCCACCTTGATTTTTTATTCTTATCCACTCACATAATTATGCATGTTAATACTAAAATTAGATGACCTATTAAGACCTTGTTTGAAATTATTTTTTTAGCTCTCCCTTCTTTCTATAAAAAGGGAGGAGGAGGAGGTGAAAGGAGGGAAATCAACAACTATCAGAGAGAATTAGCAATTATAAAATATTCTTGTACTAGAGATTATTTTAAAAGTCTTCTCCAAATGAACATGATAAAGAGAAAAAGTGCTATAGCTCATCAATCACAAATAAGACATCATCACTCTATTGGAATTTCTCTAGGTTCCACAATAGGTTTTCAGCCACCCACCTTGACATTCTTCATGCAAAAGAGTTAAGTATCTAATTTCAGTAATTGGTTATTTTGTTTCTATTTTTTTAACTATCTTCCAGCCTAAATCTACCTCCTAAAATCATTTAAAAATATTCTAGACCAGACCTATCCATACCTAATCCAAACCTATCAATAATCACCAATGGTCATTCAACCATTGATGGTTTTCCCTCAACCATCAATGATCACCCAACCATCGATGGTCACCTAACCACTGATGGTTCACCCAACCACTGATGGTCACTATGTGACATTTCTAACATCAAGCTAATTCCACTTATCAAACCCTAAAAAAATCCCACTTTTTGACTTTCTACCTGATCATAGAACATCAACTTATTTTTTGAACCATGTCTGATTTATTTAACATTGATATTCAATTGTTTATTTATATAATTAGGTAAATTCATATCTTTCAAGCACTTCTTGTATTTAATTTTAGTATATTCTATTATTAATGCAAGTAATCTGTCTTTTATTTCTAGAACTTGATTGTATATAAGAGTGGATTTACAGCCTCCAAGGAAGCTTATGCTTCTTGGATCTAGCTTGTTAGGCAATCTACCTTACTATCTAAATAATCAACCATTCATTTAGTGATTTCTTATCTATAAGTCATTCTTCCCTAGACAAAGAGGAGTATCTACAATTGTCTAGACCACAAAGCATAAATCAAATCTAGGTTCTACTAACCTCACCCTTATTTTAAGTTTTACAACTTTATTCTTAAGGAAATAAATCAAAATTTTCTTGAAACATTATAGCATGCCTGATGGGACCCTTGAGTCTTTCCTTGGGTTTATAGTTTCATTTAGGTGCTTCTTCTTCTTGTTTTTTACTCATATAATAGAATCAAAATTTCATTTTGGGATTAAAACTGACTACATACATTGTTTGCTTTCTTATTTTAGATCAAATAGCTGAATTAATCAAGTATATTAGTCATAGCTTCAATATTATCACACACACAAGACCAAAACACTTACACCTAAAAAAGCATAAAAACATTAACATAAGGCCTAACTAGGATTTCATCACCTAAAAATCACCTTTTCTAGCTATCCTACTTGGATTTTACCACCAAAGGGAGAACCAACTCAGTTTACTAGCTGAGTATATTCTCTAACAATTGGTATATCTTGGTTAAGCACTTGACACCCTTATTTTTGTGGTGTGTGAAGTGAGGGGGTAGGCCCCAATATAAATCCATGTAATGATTTACAACACAGATCCCTTTGAGAGCCTAAACACAACTTGAAACCAACCATAACATTCTTTTTTAGTACCTTCTCTACAAGTCAAGTTGAGTCACACAATTCCTAAAGCTAAGGCATAAGCCATAAGAGAGACTAAAAGGAACCTTAGGATTTAACGTGCTATAGTGTGTGTTTTATTTCCTTAAATTTTTATTGTCTTCTATTTGTTTGATTTATGAGATTTCTTGTATCTTACTCTTTTCCTTATCTACATGGTTTTAACTAGGAAACAACTAAGAGACCAAAAAAATTAGGATCCACCTCCTAATCATCTATCTTCTTTTTCTCCCTCATCCATGGAGTACATCTTAAATGCATAGAATTCTCCCCATCCTTATGTAAGTCCTAACATCCCTTAGATGGTTACCCAAGGTGATGTATATTTCACCACTTTTCTAGATAATAACCCCATAGCCCTCCAATATTACCTTAACACCATATCTCACTTTATCCCTACTCTAGTTTTGCTTGTGGACTTACCCTATTTCATGACACCCCACCTTATGGGTAACACTTCTATTATTACCATTTCCACCCAACATTTGGTCACCCAATCATCCTTTTCTACTAATAATCCCACTAATACCACCATCCAAAACCAACCCACCCAACCAAATAACACCCAAACACCTCCTACCCCAACTAACAACTCTTATAGTATAAGTATAACCCAAACTTTAGGCATTGGTACTCCGCTTACCATGGGAATACCCTCTACTAATGCCACCACCATTCCCCTTGTTTTCAACTAACCTACCTCTAATTCATTCTAGAGCTTGGTGGTTCCCATACCTTCTACCCTTCTACCCATCAATACTAAAGTTACCACCTATCCTCTATCTACTAACCCAACCTTACCTCTAACCCAACCTATGTCAGTCCCATAATAAATACCCATTACAAGGGTATATACCTATACCTTTCACCTAACCACCTATCTCCATGTATTAATATGTGGCATCATCTCAACCACCCATGTCCACATACCAATATGTGGTATATTATCAACCCCCACCAACTACCCATATGTTACACATACCCAAAACCAACATAATATACCCTACAACTATGGGGGTGCATAACCACATATGGATCTTGTCAAAATGTTAATGAATAAAATGAATACTTTGGAGTTATCTATCTCTAGTTCCCATAACCTCTTATCTTATGACCAAATCTACAATGAACCAATTCATCCATATGTCCCCATTCATCCTTATCCTCCTTAATGAGAAGTTACAAAATTTTCAAAATTTTAGAGAAAGGAATACCCTCAACAACATCTGAGAGCATTTAGGAATTCTTGCTATTTGATTGCCTATGATGATTCTCTCATTTGACATACCTTTCCCATTTATCTATCAAGTTTAACACTAGAATGGTACACTACTATTACAAATCACTCCCTCTTTTCTTTTTGCCAATTAACTCAAACTTTTTTAGATCCCTTTTCCATAAACATCTCTAATAAAGTTTCCATCACTAAACTCTACTCCATTCAATAGTTTGACAATGAGTCCATAATTAACTTTTTATCCCATTGGAGAATCTTCATAAATAAAATCTCTTTCTCTTTTCCCCAATCCAAGTTGATTTAACTCTTTTCTCGAGCTTTTACCAAACACATTTCCTCCACTTTATGGGTTTAGACTTTTAGGACCTTTGATGAGGCTCACCATGGCATGAAAATTAGAGAATAGAGCCATTAATGAGGGGAAGTTGAAATTGAGAAAAAATATCTCTACCTTCAAATCAAATGAGACTCCCTCATCCAAAACTAACAATCAAACCAACACTAACTCCAAAAACAAGGGAACCATGAATATGATTGTCCTAAAAATCATTCTTCCACTAGTTGTTAACCAATCCAACTCTTCTAATTCCTCTAATTTGAACACTAGAAACCCAAACCAAAACAACCAAAAGAAATTTACTCCACTATGGGAGTCATACTATTTGGTCTTCAAGAATTTGTTGAAATCAAACATCATACAACTCCCACTGGTCAAACCTCCATAACAATTTGATTCCTCTCATCCTATAGTTGGTTGGTATAAGGAGAATGAATTTTGCAGCTTCCAATATGTCATTAGCCATGACATTAGTAGGTGAAATACCTTCAAGAACATCATCCAAAATCTTATTCACAAAGGGGAGCTTATGTTAGATAACCCCAATGCACATTCAAATCAATCACTTGACATATTTAGATCATCATGTCCTAACCATGCCCCTACCACAAACAATGAAACCAATAGAACAAAACCCTCTAATAACCATGAAGTCCATACCATTAATGCAATTCTTAGTCAACTCATTTCTAAGGAAACCATTGATGAAGCTACCTTTCCTACCCCTCCACTTATTGAGGTAATAGAGTCACTTTCCATTCCTTTAGAAAATAAGACTAAGGAAATAACCACTCCCACTTCTCCACTTATTGAGATAGTGGAGTCACTCTCTATTCCTTTGAAAAATGAGACCAAAGAAATAACTATTCCCCTTTCTCTACTCATCAAGGTATTTCAGAGACCCACCTATCCTTTAGGAGACATACCAAAAGAGGTAGCCATTACCACTATATCCTTTTCCTCTATTATACAACAATCCACTCTTCCTTTGGAAAGCATTCCTAATGAAAAGGTCACTCTACCTACCTCTCCCATAGGAGACTCACCTTCCCAAACCTTGAAGTCTTTGATTAAGGATAAGGATGAGGTAACCACTTCTCTCTCTCCACCCATGGGTTTGAACTTTGAGATAAATATCAAAGGGATCAAACTTATCTATAATCCCTTCTCTACAGTAGTTCAAAACTTAGAGTACTTATCTCAACCCAACACAGATCATGCCACATTTTGGCACCATCTCAGGATTCATTACCCAACTAAGCAAGAGTCTCCAACCACACCATTAACATCCCAACCTCCCATTTTAATTATAAAACCCACTATCACCACAACCAAGCCATTAAAAACCTATACCAACCAAACCTTAATTGAACCATCTAAACTGAATCCACCTAAAATAACCAAGTCACCTTCTACCATTTCAACCAAGCCCACCAAAAACCTTGACATATTCCATATTTAGAACCTTACCTAGCCCTCATTTAAATTGGAATTAACTTCACCAGACTATCAAAGAAGCCCCAAACCAAGACAACAAAGAAGGTGAAACCACCCAAGATTCCACAAACCAAAACTTCATATCTCCTTTCCACTTTGCCTTTTATTTTGGACCTCACCCTTCTACCTTAGTAAGGAAACTAACCATCCTAGACAAAACCCAAATCTAACCACCAATTTTGGTTACACCATCACTCCTACTTTCATCCTCACCTATTTTTACCAAAGCTTTCATAACCAAACTACCTAATTCTCAAGCATATACCCCAACACCTCTCACCCCCAAGCAATCCATACCAAAACAATCCACCAAGAATGCTCCTTCACCCAAATATTTTACCATAAAACCTTATCTTAAAAGGGATTCCACCTCAATACCAAACCTAAGACCTCCACACCTTTTCCACCTTTGCCTAAGTCTTACTCAACCATACTACAAAGGTTGTTGTAACCATCTTACTTAACCTTACCCCTTAACAAACCATTTGACCCACATAGTCCTAATCCATCTTGGTATAATGAATAATTAGTATGATCATACCATAGGACACCTGAGCATGATATGGAGAATTATAAATATCTCTAAAGTATTATCCCATCAGCTATATCTCAAGGATGAATTATTATGAGATGAGCCTTCTATGAGCCCACCACCCACTCAAGAATCAAGAGTCATTACCCAAAATTTACTTACTCCTTCACTCTCACCTCAGAGTGAAGAGGAAATAAAGTAATACTCTAGCCTAACTCCTACCCAAATCAATACCATCCATATGGTCACATGATCATAGGCTCAACTAAAGGATAAAGGAAAGGAAAAGGTGTCCATTCTATACACATATCTATTTTCCACCACCTACTCACCTAGAAAATCTCAAGCACCTTTACCTTTACCTAAACCTATAGTATCCATCTTGGGGCCCCTAAATCTAACCCATCTAAATCAATCCAATGATTATTTTAAAAATAGATTCATCAAACATTGGTGAAGATGAGTTTATATGAACTAATTAATACCTCACCCCATCACCACTAAGAGATGATAGAAGCTTTTCAACTCATAGAGGTCCAAACGGAAGACCCATAACCTATAGCAACCTTTGTTAGAGCTCTTAAAATTTTTAACCTTGTTACCTTCAAGGATTTATAAATACCCTCCATCCATCCAAATTATCCAAACCCTCCCCTCTTCATTACCACACACATTAACCAGACCTACATCAAAAGGGTTATGATTGATGGGGGAGATAACATCAACATTATATCCTCCCATGCATATAACCAACTCAAATTACCTAATAATATTACATCAAAAACCTTAGTGATACTCTAATCATTCAAGGATATCATGGCCACAACTTTAGGAACTATTGTCCTTCATATCACCTAGGACCCCATATGCTTCTTGAGCTCTTATACATAGAAGAAGGTGAGTTTTAGTAAAACTATTTTTTGGGATGCCCTTAGATCCATTCCATGGGATATGTGCCATATAACCTACACTTATGCATAAAATTTGAATATGAAGGTCAAGTTATTACCATCCAAGCTGAACTAAACTAAGTCCTTTTACATCATGCAACATGACATACTGAAAAATGATGTTCTCATTCCTCCATCCAACAAGCCTTCATTAGTAAAAAATGAAACCCCATCTCCTTCTACCAATAAAGCCTCCACTAGTTCATCCATCCCTCCCACCTAAATCCCCATAATGGACCATTTAGAATCAACCTTCTAGCATCTTTCATTGGTAGAGTATCACCTTTTGGCACTAAACACCTTTCCTACTGCTCAAGAGTATGGGAATACTGACTTAAAACCTAGTTATGACACCAATATTGGAATCATTATTCCTTTTAAGCTCTTAACATGTCAAACTAATTTAATCTATGAGGGACTTGATAAACCCCTTGACACTTCTATCACCTCTTTCTCAGCTCAACCTTTCACCCCTAGTTTCTCCTATCTAGATAAACCAAAATTTGCTAAGACATATATTTATAGGTGTGATTAGAAATGATTTGGTCTAGGCTGATATGAACATAGGTCACATGAGTTTCTCCCAATCAAGACTATAAATCCTCACAAAAATTATGGCCTTGGTTTCATTCCACCTAAAAATAAAACCAACCCACCTCCCATTACCATCATTAATGAGGAAATTCCATCCTCACCATCCACTCCATTATTGACAACTGGGGATTTTGACATCATCCCACCTAACATTTTTTTTATCAACATGATCAACCTCAGACCCGTGACTTATCAAAAGGATGGGGAGATTTAACTATTCCTCTAACCCATCTTGAGATGGTTGGAGATGACTCTCCTACTATTAACACCATTTGGTGTTAGGATGAATAGTCCATTAACCTATTTTAGTGTAAAATATTCCTCTATCCACAAATATATTCCACTTGAGACTTCAACCATGTTATACAAATCCAACATAGACATCAACTTGGGGTCTCTAGATAACCCTCACATTGTCAAAATTGGCCAATCACTAAATTCCAAGGAGCTTTCGGACTTCCCCTCCTTCATGTAAGACTACAACATAACATTTGCTTTGTCTTATAGAAACATGCTAGGAATATAACCCTCCATTTATACCCATAATATAGCCACCAAATATGATGTTAAACTAGTTAGATATAAATTTTTATGAATACACCTTCACATATCCCTTCTCATAAAAAAGAGCTTCAATGTCTCATATCCATCAATTTAATTTAACCTATTGATTATCCCCAATCAGTATCAAATGTCATACATATCACCAAATCCATAAGAGGAATTCACATTTGTGTGTTCTTTCATGACCTTAACCTTACTTGGCCAAGGGATAACTTTCCCTTGCAAAGCATTGACTAGCTTGTTGATATTATAACTAGCCATGATATGTTAACTCTTATGGATGGATTCTCAAGTTAAAATCAGATCTTAATTAAAATATCCATACAAAACCACCTTTATCACCCCATTGGGGAAATTTTTTCTATAGGTTCATGCATTTTAGACTGAAGAACATTGGCATAACCTACCAACATGCTATGACCTACATCTTCCATGATCTTATTTACAAAATCATATAAGACTATGTCAATCACCTTCTTGGGAAATCCAAATTTCATAAAGATAATTTAGCCATTATTAAGTTTATCCTTGAATAACTCATCTATTACCATGTTTACCTTAATCCCAAGAGGTGTATATTTAGGGTTTTTTAGGAAATATCATTGGCTTTGTCATCTCCCTTTATGTAATTAAAGTTGATCTTGATAAAATGAAATTAATCCTCAATATGCCTCCTCCTACCCACCTCAAGTAACTTCTTAGCTTGTAGGGGAATCTCTAATCGATTCATCACTTTATCTCTCATCTCTTCGATCAATGCTAACCCTTTCACCACCTTCTTAAAAAAGATGTATCTTTTTAATGGAATGACAAATGCCAAAAGGCCTTTGATTCACTTAAATAATACCTTATGTCTCCACCTATCCTCATTATTCCCAAGGAAGATCAACCTTTTTACCTTTATATTTCTAACACCAACCACTCCTCAAGGGTAATGGTGGCTCATTGGGATAAGAAACATAAAGATCAAGCCATCTAATACATTAGCTACATGATTATAGAGTATGATACTTGGCACACCCATATCAAAAAAATTTGCCTCACCTTGCTATTTGTGGTTACCAAAATTTACCACTACCTTCTCAACCACAAGACCTTTGTCATAACCAACACTGACCCACTCAAGTATATGCACTCTAAACCATACCAAAACTAGAATATGGCTAAGTGGATCATGATTTTAGCTAAGTTTTACCTTTATTTCCTTTAGAAAAAGTTAATTAAATGGAAAGTCATTACTGACCAAATAGTCAAATCACCATTAGCAGACAATCATCCTCCTCCTCTCAAGTTTTTAGATGAGTCCATCATGACCATCTCTCTCAAGTAGAATTAACCTATCAAGTGACCATGTTCTTCAATGGATCAAAGTGTGAACATGGTGGACAGATGGCATCATCCTTATCCCCCTTCATGGTGAACCTCTTCCTTTATCCTTTAAGCTAGATTTTAAATGTACCAACAATATGGTTGAATATGAAACCTTGGTGATAAGTCTCCAAACTATATTAGCCTTGGGAGTCAAAATGATCAACATATTTTGTGAATATCAATTTTTGGTCAATAAAATAAATGAATCTTATCAATTTAAGAATGATGTTTTACAATAGTATAAACAACTAGCTAATGTACTCTTAGCATCATTTGAACACTACCATATCCAAACCACTTTGTGATCTACAAACTAGTTTGCTGATACAATGGCTTCTCTCACTTCCTAGATCCAATATACACCCTATGACTGTAAGATATTAGTCATTATTCATAAAATTAATGAGCCTTATTACATCTAATTAGACTCTTCTACCATCTTCAAAATAGAGGAAACCCAACCCAACCTTTGGTATTACTAGACCTTTGATTATCTCAATCTTACCGTCATTCATTCTAACCTTTTTAAGAATTATCAAAGAGAATTTATCTAGAGCACCTCACATTATGAAATATTAAGGGGGATTATTTATAAACATGGCTTTGATGGTCTCCTCCTCTATTGCCTATGTATTCACGAAACATCTCATGCTATCAAGGAAACACATGATGGGATTTGTGGAGGACTCTTTAGTGGCCTTACCATCACTAAACATATCCTTCACCTTGGATATTATTAGCCCACCCTTAACTAAAATTTATATGATCATGTGAAAAAGTGTGTTAAATGTCAATAATATGCTAATTTTCGTCACGTACCTAGCCATAGTCTCCAAGTAGCCAAGGATCTCTAGACCTTCTCATAATGGGGTCTAGCTCTTATGGGATAAATTAACCCCATTATTTACAATGACATCATTATATCATCAATGAAATGGAATATTTCACAAAATTGGTAGAATCTATTCCTCTCATATTAATAAAATATAAAAATATTATCAACTTTGTCAACCATCACATTATCTATCCTTTCAATGTTCCTCATTAAATTATCACTGACAATGGAAAATATTTTAAAAATAAAAAAGTCCAAGGTCTTTGTAATTCATTCGGTATCAAGTTAAGTTTATCATCTCCCTATCATCTATAAGCAAACAAACATATAAAAGCCTCTAAAAAACTCTCAATAACATGCTAACTAAAATGGTTAATGTATCTGGTCAGTATTGGAATTTGCACATCCCTTTCTCCTTATGGGCATATCATACTAGCATTCAAACCCTTATGGGTCCTATCCCTTTATCTCTTATGATTGGAGTTGAGGCTATCTTATCTCTCAAATCCAAATTCCCTCTCTTCACATATCCCTACAAGTTCTCATTTTTGAGAGTGATTATCATCAAGAATTTTTAGCCCAACTTGAACTACTTGATGAATGTCATTTAGCCACACTTACCTATATTCATGTCTATCAAGAGAGAATCAAGCACATTTATAAAAAAACACACATCAAAGTGTGAGAATTCAATATCAAATATGTGATCCTTAAGTAAAATCAACATTTGACCAATATGGAAAAAATCAAGTGGGGCAAGTTTGCTTTCAATTGGCTTGGACCTTATATTGTAATGTAAAAGTATGGATTGAGAGATTACCGATTGTCCTCTCTTGAAGGGAAACTAGAAATTGATCCCCTCAATGCTTCACATCTGCATCCTTTCTTTTATTAAATAGGATAATGTCAGGATGCGAAACACCGGAAGCACATAGTTGATTACCAAACCAAGCAACTTAATATGCAGAAATTAACCAGATTTAACAAGTAACTAGAATTCAGAATAACACAGAATATGAGAGACAATACACAACTTGTATTAATAAATCTTACAAAAAAGAATACAATAAAGAAGATGCCACTTCTTTTCCACCACCTCTTCAGAGGTTTCCCACACCTCAAGTGAACAGTAATTCTCTCCTCAAAGCTCTCTCTACTAGGTCCCAACACCCAACTCAAGCACAGAGTTGGTGTTCACCTTACACCTGTGCTCCACGCACTCCACAAGTGCTCCATGCACTCCACAAGTACTCAAAGTACTTCAAGTAGATCTCCCATGAACCTGCAATAACCTACAATTCAATAGACCATACTTATGGAAGGAACTGCCTTGCCTTCCTCTTAGCTCTCCATGTACTCCACGTACATACCAGTGAGTACACACCATACTCCAAGTAGATCCTACGTGATTCTGCTCCCTATTGTGTTGCTGTCCTATCTGATCTCCAACCTACAAATCGATACTAGTTCTGCACCCCTATGAACCTTGACCTTGCACACACACACACACCTGTAGATCAACGATCTTACTTACCATGTAGATCTCCTATAAGGGCCATGCTCACCTGATGACAAAGATCATACATACTTGAAGAATCCAACTGACTCTCCAATCCAGCACCCACCTTGGTACTGCTATGGAACTAGGAGGAACACCCTTGCTCACCTCCCACACAGAAGGAGCTACCTTTGCTCAACTCAAAGTAGAACAACTTTACAATACAACCATGAGTCTATTATATAGATCTCATCCAAACAATAATTAGACATCTAATTACAATAATTAGATCCATAGCTCTCAGTCTATAATTAGCACTAAGCATGCAAACACTTGGTTTGTCAACCAACTGCCCGTAATAAACTCACAGTTGAACCACACAGGTGACCGACGTCGGTCCCTGTCTACCTGGAGGTGGCCGACGCTGGCCGATCCCTGACTGACGTTGGTTTCTTCTCTTCACAATCTTATCAACGTCGACTGATCAGACCGACGCTGGTTGCTCTGCAACTTAGCAACCCTCAGTAACCTCCTCTCCTATTTGCATCAGTGAAGCTTTTAACTCCACAACTTAACAATCTCCCACTTGGAGATAAATAGCTACACTGTACCTATATCTGTACTCCATCTAATCTATTTCCTAGTTTGTATTCTTCTTCAAGCTCAATCTTGAAGACAACCCACCACACATCTCGTGGTGTACCTCCTATCATCCGAGTACCCTGCCACATCCGAACCTACAAACCCATGTAGTGAAGTCCTAACCCTGCATGTATACTTGCTGCTGGTCCCTCTCAAATACCTGAGAACCCACTTCCCCGAATTGGCTCCTAACTCTTTGATAGCTCCCACTGCATGGGAAAACTCAGGTCTATACCAAACCTCATGTGATTTCGGACACTATACCTATCTAGCCCTTAGTGTGCTCTAGCTCTACATCTTATGTAATGAATCTTTCCAACACCTGATTCACATTAGCTCCCACTGGAGACAAAATCTACCTATGATCTCCATGTCTCCCATGTCAAATAATTTCATTGCTCCAAACTCCTCATGACATGCCACCAAACTAATCTTACCCTTAGCTCAGCAAAACCCTGTATGTACAATTCCGCTAGCTAGCATACTATCCACATACAACAACAGAATGATGTTGCAATCATCCCCTTGGTAAGTCAAACCACAGTAGTTACCCTGACATTGACTGAAGTCATGCTTCATCCTCCACCTGTCAAAACCTGTACCACTGTCCTGAAGCTTCCTCAAGACCATATGCCTGGTCTTCTATTTCACATATCCGTTTGCTTTATTCTTCAACTAAGGTATCCATTCATCTCTATGCTTTCATCTAGCTGGCAACCCTACCAAAACTCCCGTTTGGTTTGGCATCATATCCCTGCCATGCTCCCACCTGTTTCCTGGATCCTTCCTGCTCTACAATCAGCAACAAGTATAAAGAAGAGGAACAACGAATTTGAGGGCCTACTTACGTCTTCAATCCTTCGTATGGGTGTTTGAGACTCCTTGATAGCATGCTGTCCACCCAAAATTCGTTACAGTGACCGACCTCAGTCACTCCACAGTCTACATCCAACCGAAGTTGGTTCCCATGCATCTGTCCCTGACTACCAACCTGCTAACGTCGGTACTCCTGACCGACGTTGGTCTTTCCTACTGCCGACGTCGGTCCTTCTGACCGACGTCAGTCTTACCCTGCCCGACATCACTAGCTTTGGTCTACACATGACCGACATCGGCACCTATCTATTCGATGCTGGTTCTTCCTGACCGACGCTGATATCTGTGTTCACCTATGAGTGATGACTTTTTACCTGCGAGCTCCTTTGAATCAATATCCATGTCTAAACTACCCTGCTCAGAAGTATCCAGCACCATCCACTGGTTTCTGTCTACCATCTCCTCTAAGAACACCAAGGCTTTCCAGTTCTTAAGCCTGTCAAATATATTGTCTTCCGCTTAAGAACATACATCTCCTTCTTGCTCATGTGACCAAGCTTACGAAGCCACGTCTCCGCAAAAGAAGAAGAATCAGTAATATAAACAAGTAGATAAAGGGTACCTATTTTCTTACCACCAGCTAATTCAAGTACACCCGTTGTGAGAGTTCTTGTGCATCTCTCATCACCCAATTTTTTTGAAGAAATTAGCCATATCTCCAAACTTGGGACCTGCATGACCTTAATCAACACCTGTGTGTTGGCCACCTATAATTTCAGCTTCACTTTCCCTTTGCCAATTCTTTGGCAAGGCTTACCAGCTCCTCTACCTGGGGCTGCATGGAAAGAGGCAACCGAATCTTTTATCCAAGATTCAAATTTATCCAAGAAACCTCCCAGAGCATCCTGTGCAACATCACCTGCAACATCTGCTTCTTCAGTTCTTTCTTGCTGATCTTCCACAAACCAACAATATTCTTTTACCTACTCTTTCTTTCCATGGGACCTTAAGTGACCATTTGTGCTTTTCAACTCCTCCATTCTTAGCTTACTTTCATCTGTCATTGCTCTACTCCCACTCAATCAGAAACCCCTGAGAGTGCCTTGTAACCAAACACAAAACTTGCTTCCTGCAACCTTAGCTCTGATACCACTTGTCAGGATGCAAAACATCAGAAGCACACAGTTGATTACCAAACCAAGCAACTTAATATGCGGAAATTAACTAGATTCAACAAGTAACTAGAATTTAGAATAACATAAAATATGAGAGACAATACACAACTTGTATTAATAACTCTTACAGAAAAGAGTACAATAAAGAAGATGCCACTTCTTCTCCACCACCTCTTCAGAGGTTTCCCACACCTCAAGTGAACAGTAATTCTCTCCTCAAAGCTCTCTCCACTAGGTCCCAACACCCAACTCAAGCACAGAGTTGGTGTTCACCTTACACCTGGGCTCCACGCACTCCACAAGTGCTCCACACACTCCACAAGTACTCAAAGTACTTCAAGTAGATCTCCCATGAACCTGCAACAACCTGCAATTCAACAGACCATACTTATGGAAGGAACTACCTTGCCTTCCTCTTAACTCTCCATGTACTCCACGTACATACCAATGAGTACACACCATACTCCAAGTAGATCCTACCTGATTCTACTCCCTATTGTGTTGCTGTCCTATCTGATCTCCAACCTACAGATCAATACTGGTTCTGCACCCCTGTGAACCTTGACCTTGCACACACACACACACCTACAGATCAATGATCTTACCATGTAGATCTCCTATAAGGGCCATGCTCACCTGATGACCAAGATCATACATACCTGAAGAATCTAGCTGACTCTCCAATCCAGCACCCACCTTGGTACTGCTGTGGAACTAGGAGGAACACCCTTGCTCACCTCACACACAGAAGGAGCTAACTTTGCTCAACTCAAACTAGAACAAATTTACAATACAACCATGAGTCTATTATATAGATCTCATCCAAACAATAATTAGACATCTAATTACAATAATTAGATCCACAGCTCTCAGTCTATAATTAGCACTAAGCATGCAAACACTTGGTTTGTCAACCAACTGCCTGTAATAAACTCGCAGTTGAACCACACAGGCAACCAACATCAGTCCCTATCTACCTGGAGGTGGCTGACGCCGGCCGATCCTTGACCGACATCGGTTGCTTCTCTTCACAATCCTACCGACATCGGCTGATCAGACTGATGCCGGTTGCTCTGCAACTTAGCAACCCTCAGCAACCTCCTCTCCTGTTTGCATCAGTGAAGCTTTTAGCTCCACAACTTAACATATAAAACTTAATTCTTGTCTAACTTAAGCTCATCCCTTATTTTCATTCCACCCTCATATCCTTATTCTAAGGAAAACTAATTAAATCTAATTCATGTGATTATCTATCACAACCTTAGACTAATATTGAACATAGGTACCATGGCTCTACTTGTGGCTTGATTCTCATGGTACTTTTTCCCCTTTTATAGGATGGATTCACATGGTCATTATCCCTTGTACCTCTTTTACATATCATTAACCTTCTAGTGCTTTAGTTTTTCCTACATAAAAGGTGAACCTTTTAGCCTATATAATAAAGTCTATGTCATTAAAAGCAAAAAATCAAGTTAACAACAATTAGGGGTCATTTCTAACAATCATAAGTTACTCCCTTAAAACACAACTACCAATACATATCAAAATTGCTCAATATAAGGTAGATTACTCCCTTGAATGATATATATCAAAAAGCCTTAAACAAAGCATAAAAAATTAGACCACTCCCTTGTAGGATGGCTAAGTAAAGAATTTATCAAAATGTAGCAATTTCTTAGAATCTTTCCACATCAATCAACTTCCCTCATCCCTCCAAGAAATAATAAAATAATAAATGACCCATTATTAAAATAAGAAAAAGAAAGATAATTTTAGACTCTACAATCATCTTTCATAAGTAGACTTCTCACATTGATCAATCTACACTTTACATGACATGGACTTGTTTATAATGTCTCTTTGCTAACCTACTGAAGAAGCATGCTAAGTCTCACAAGAAGGTTTCATTTTCATCCATCTCACCTTTATACACTCTATAAACAAGGGATTTTGAGCTTACTTAATGTTATGTGATTAGGACATCTTTTTAACCAACTAACAGATGATAATGCAAAGAATTCAAAGGACTTATGTTCATTAGCTAATCATACTTTGATTTGTATTAGCCCTTTCCAAAGAAGAAGCATCATGCATTCTTATTCTATCATAAATAATTGTTGATACTTTCACTATGGAATTTATCTCTTGATTAACTTATCTCCCTCACATTTAATCTTCTAATCCCATTTACTTTATGTGTCAACCACCTTCATCTAATCATCTTCATCTCATTAAAAACACTTAAAAACTAATTATGTGTTTTAAACCAATGATAAAAAACATAAAATCATCACAACATTACCTTTTATCACATCATAAGTCCATCAATCATCACATACAATCCATATCAACAAATTTCTACTCAAAATGACTTCATAATCATCTCATCCAAATAACCAAAAAAGCCAACTAATCATGAAATGTCTATTACTATTCAATCATACATCATCCACATAGGCTTTACATCACATGCCTATCTAGGTAAGAAAGCAAAGATTCATCCACATGTCTAAAAAAACATCTCATCATAAAAAACATCATCATATCATAAACATCACATCACCTAATTATAATATCATAATCTTCCTACCATCCATCACATCCATAGAACTATGATCCATTAACCCATAACCATGTCATGAACATAAAGAACATCATCATCATCATCCATAGTCATAAAAATAATCATAAACATCATAGTCATGTCCTACTAAGAATAAATACTATCATTTCATAAACAACACACACACACACACACACACACACACACACACACACACACACACACACACACACACACACACACACACACACACACACACACACACATTGAATATCATTATGAGCATCAATTAAATAACATCATCACATGCCTAACTAGGTGAACACACATCATCATAACATCATATTATCATAAACACAATCACAACTATAAACATAAACACAAACCATAAACCATGAGTGACATGAACTCATAATCAAAATAATGATCATGTATACAATAATGAACATGTCTCTCAAAATGAATATACATCTCAATACATCAACTCACAAGTTGGTATAAAAATCATATAGTACATCAAAAATACAAGTCTCATCATAACATAAGACCCTAGATCACCACTACTTCCTAGAGCTTATCCACCTCTTGAGCCTACTTGTCCCCCTATAGATATAACCCACTGACCTGGTATTGAACTATTAGCCCCTCTAGTGATCCCTACTCTATATTTACCCCATCTAGCTCATCTAGGAGACATGTAAATACTAAGGCCTCATAATAGAATATCTCCTCCACTATCCTAATATATCTCACTATGTTGATAGTGCCTAGTGGTCTTGTAGGTGCTAGTGCTCACCCTCTTACCTATATGAGAGAGTCTCTCTCATATGTAACCATGAATAACTAATCCCTAGCCTGATCCCAGGATGAGATGTCTCTTCACACTATCAAAAGGGATCAACTCTACCTTCAGATCTTGTCTCCCATAGATCTACATGTAACTCTACAGTGATAAAATCTACCTCATATGACCAACCCATGAAATAAATTAGACATACAGTCACTAAATCACATCACCAACTATAGATACCAAAATTATGTCACACACACGTGTGTAACTCCCTGTGTCAAAACTACCCTAAAAATATTTTAATAATAACAATTAATCTCCTTAACCCATACTTTTACCCCTTACACATTTAATTAATTAAAAATACTTAATTAAGTTCATTAAAAACTCATATTGCCACCTTGCCTGGCCACCTCATCCTCTGACTAATTTTCCCCTAATGAGTCACCTCAAGACCTGGTCCCCTCATCCTAACTACCCAAGACTTATTCCCACTTCCAAACTAAATTCCTAAACAACTACCTCCTTCATAACCTCTTATTTTTACCATTTTATAATGGGTGTCACACTTACCACACACACAAAAAAAAGGCCAAAAATAGAAAGGTTTACCGATTCTAGGGCCATCAACATCAGTCAACCCATGACTAATGTCATTGGGATGGCTAACATTGGAAATGTAATACAAACTACAACCTGTAGTTTAGGTCAATAGAAATTAAGAAAATCAATTCTTACTCTCATTCAGGCTCTTAACATTCTATTTTTCAACATCTAGGCTTACAATCACCCTATGTAAGTTAATCACAATCACCAACTGAGCTCTTGAGGACCAACACCACCCACTTGTTCTCTTTATTTAGGCATTCAAGTTTGGACTCCTGATAGAAGGGACCATCAACTTGGTACTTATCATTTAGTGGCCACCATAGTTAAGTACATCACTGATACTGTAGGTCATTTAAATATTTGTTCTACTTTTTATTTATATCTACTCAGTATTGCTTTACACATTTCTAATCATACCCTTGTGAGGGAGTTACAAACTTTCCTTGATTACTTCCCCTTTACCTAACATACCAAACGTCTAGCCAGACTTAACCAAGCCATAATATCCCTCTCATAACTCTCTCAACCTCCTTGACCTAATCCAAACCATTTCCTAGACCTATGAATGCCTTTTGCAAGCTCCCAAATAATTATTACCCCTATTGACCTCAGTAGCCTAACTGATATCAATCACCTCAGTATTGACCTCAATAGTAGAACTGATATTGATCACACTCCTACCGACATCAGTGAATACAAATTAACTAGCCTCTTTAAAACCTACCCAAACAACTTCTTAAACACAAATAGAGTATCTCACATGTACCCTGTCACTCTTTGATATGTACAGGTTGTTAATAATGATAATCTTATCACTTTTTAACTCTCTCTTTACCTATCTTTTAGTTATTTATTATTATTTTACCTCTCAAAAGTGGAATGTCATCTCTAGGGAAGTTTTGCACTTCCTAGAACAAGTGCATAGCTTGACAACCCACTCATTTATCAGCTAACAAAAATCTTGTGGTAATATTTTCTTATTTGTAGGTAGTCTTCCCCAGATATAGAGGAGTACTCACAACATCTAGATATGGTGTACAAACCAAATATGGGTTCATTATAATCACTTATCCCCATCCTTATTTCTATTTTCCTTTAGCCTTAAAATAGACAAAATTTAGTGAAACATTTTTAGCACACTTGATGGGACCCTGGAGTTTTCCTTCAGTTCATTTCTTGTTTTAAAAAGTTACATAGGTGCATTAAAGTGAAAATTTTATTTATTTCACTTCTTCCTTCTCTTTTCTCTTAAAAACAAAAAATTCAATATCTTATTCTCTGTTTAAAAAGGCATTAAAACTAAAATTTTCTTTCTTTTCTCCTTGGCTCTAAAAGCAATTTGTCATTTTCTTTTACAAAAAAAGAAAATCGATTCTTTAATTCCTCTTACATGCACATTAGGATAGTCAAATTCATACTCTAATCCTATATCCTCTCTATTTTCATTCGAATCAAAACATTTCAAATTTGTATTTAAAACTTACTACATTTCATAGCTTGCTTGTTGCATATTAACTCACCTAGTTAATTACAAGCATTTTGAATAAAACATAGTACACCTATGTTACACAACAAAATCACATTCACATAAATGAGAATATAAACTCACCTAAGAAAAGGCCTATCAGGATTTCATCACCTAGTGGATCACCTTACCCTACCCAACTATCCTACTTAGATTTCACCACCAAGGGGAAAACCCACTCCATTCTTTGGCAAAGTATAATCTCTAGATAGAAGGTATATTTTGGCTAAGCATCCTAGCTCAACTCTAGGTTCATGAAGTGTAGAGAGAAAGCTCCTATAACAAGCCACATATATAGTCTAACATAGATTTCGTCTTGAGCACCAAAACTAACTTGAAACCATCTCTAGATTACTTTTTAGTACCTTTTATAACCAAATTATCTTCTCACTATCTGATTAAGGCATAAGCCAACACAAGACTAGAAATTAATCTCTAGGACTTAATAGTTATTGGCTAAGTGTTCTTTTTTTTGCTTTTCAATTACCTTTTATATTTTTGAGTTGGTAAGGATACTTTTCTATTAATTCACAAAATCAATACTATTTCTAAAGTCTAGTTTTTATAACTTGTTATCTCAAGTTTTTTGAGTGTTATTCTTTCTTACACATACCTTTTACATCCACTATTTTACCTATTTTTAGCCTCTAATTTTTTAAAAACATTAGATTTTATATTTCCTAAGATTTCACAGTAACCAACATCGATTAAACCTATTGGTATTGGTAGACTTTACCTACTGACCTCAGTTATTCTACAAACATCAATGAACTATTCCTATCAATATCGGTTACACCCCTATCGATGTTAGTGACTGTGTAATTTCATCTGCTCAAAACAACAAGATAAAATAACCCATTTCCCTATACTCAAACCTAGTTTTTATTTATTCTATTTCAAATATAGGGTATAAATACTATTTAAACCACCTCTTATATGGTATTGACATGAGCTTAGGCCAAAATTCTTGTATATTACATAAGCTAACAACTAATTCCACTTTTCCCTCTCACTTTTGATTTTATCATGGAGCATACTTCAGATATAAAGCATACTCCAAATGCTAAACAAATTCCCATTGTGCCTGAGTGACATAAATATTTTTCTAAATTTCTTGATTGCAATGTGGTAGCCCTTCAGCATTACCTTGCTATAAGCAAAACCCATAATTCTTTGGGTGACCCAATCTATGGTATGCTAACCTCTTTAGTGGAGAAAACCTTAGTTTTAGTTACCTCCACTATTTTCCCTATGGTTACCCAAACCACCACTTCAATGAGTAAACCAACTATAAACAATGTCCAAAATGTGGCATCTCCAACTACCCAATCCCACCTAAACACTAGTGTAACTTCCTAATTTCAAAACCATAACCAATTCAAACAAGTCATACCCCATTCCAAAATTTAGTGGTACCTATTCCATCCACCCTCACACCTATAATTACCCAAGTTAAAACTCACCCTTCATATATTCTAACCATGCCAATAATTCAATTGCAGTAACAACCAACTAAGGCACAGTCTCCAACCCAATGGGACAAGTCCCTTTTCTTTCTGCACCTCAGCCTATGACTCATTATCCTTATATTTCCCTAACACAACTTCAACAAGCTATGTCATATGCTCCCTTTGCTTCTTATCAAATTCCCTATAACTTAGGAGGAATCCCCCAAATTAATCCCCCTCTAGACTTCATTACAATGCTAATGGACAAGATGTCTAATCTAAAGACATCCATTTCTCATTCAAAGAATGTATTATCTTATGATTAGATATGCAATGAACCAATCCATCCTTCAATGCCTATTTTACCTTAGCCAAGCCAATGGGAGCTCCCTAAATTTAATCATTTCAAGAGTAAAAAGGAACCCATAATAGCACTTGTGAGCATTTAAACATGCTTGTTATTTAATAGGACATGATGATGCATTACTAGTTCACACATTCCTTATGTCTCTTTTAGGTGATTCATTGGATTGGTATAGCTTTATACCTCAGCACTCCCTATCCTCATTTACCTAACTTTCACATATATTCCTAAACCATTTCTCTATTAACATTTCTAAGAAGGTTTCTATAATGGACCTATATTCTATCAGAGAATTTGATTATGAGTCTATTACTGATTTTGATGCTCATTGGAGAAGCTTGATTAATCAACTCTCCTTCTCCTTACCCCAACCTAAGTTTATTGAGCTTTTCTCAAGGGCATATGCTAAGCACATCTCATCCACACTCTGGGTACAAACTTTCTACACATTTGATGAAGCTTTTACAATGGCACAAAAACTAGAGGTTCATGTTATTGATGAAGGAAAAGTCAAGTTACAAAGTAAGAATCCCAATAACAAAACAAATAACTCTTCCTCCTGAAAAACTTCACTCTCTAACCAAATGGCTAAAGGATATACCAACATGGTAGTCATTAAGTCAACCTCTTCCACAAGTATAAACCAATCAAATTCTTCAACTTCTCAAAATTTGACCAAGCAATTCCAACAATGGTATGAACAAAGACAATACACTCCCATTGGGGAATCATATACATCCATCTTGGAGAAATTATTACAATAAGGTGTCATAACCCTTCATTAGATTAATCCTCCTATATAGTTTGACCCTTCCCATCTTATCCCAACCTAGTATAAGGAAGATGAGTTTTGTGGTTATAATCAAGTTAAAGGGCACAATTCTAATAATTTTAAGACACTCAAGAACATTGTTCAAGATATGATTGATATATGTGATCTCATCTTGGATAATCCTAATACACCTCCTAATAAAATTATGGATGTGTTCAAACACCCTTTTCCTAACCATTCACCAAATCAAAATATTGTCCAGTCCATAACTAACATAGGTGATCATAATATCCGTATGGTTAATATGGTGTTTCCTTTATCTTTAGTTTAACCTACCCCTCAATAAGAGAAACCTATTTCATCGACTCCTCCCCTAAATTTAGTGGCATCTATTTTTCCCATTCTTCCTCCTCAGGTAGAAGAGTCTATTTCACCCATTCTACTCCCTTGAGATGAGGAACCTCCTTTGCCAATCCTTTTGCCACCTAAGGAGCTTGTGATGCTAACTCCATTTTCACCAATATTACCTATCCTCTTACTACTTAAAGACCACACCCTACCTATTCCTCAACTGCATGTTCAAGGGAACATCATTCTTGCATTACACCCTCTTGAGGAACCTTCTTTGTGTACTTCTCCACATATAGGGAATGGTACCCCACCCACTTTAAATTTGTACCTAGAAGAGGCCATATCATCTACTGCCATAATATATGAGAGACCTATTGTGCCTACTCTAATTTTACCACTCTTACCCTTTTTTTACCTATGGAGGATCATACTTTACCCATGACTCACCCACATGTTGAGGGAGCCATAATAGCTATGTTATACCCTCTTAAGGAAACTACTTTGCCTACCTCGCCTCCACCCATGATAGACCAAGTCTCTTCTCCTGTCTCTATCAAAGAGGACCCCATTGTGGTTCTTTCTTGGTTTTAGCCTAAAGTAGCAAAAAACAATAATTCACCTCTTTCCCAAATACTACAGCTTTCTAAAGATAATTGTAAGGCCTATGCCAACTTAATCAAAATCCTTCTCACATTTGGTGAAAAGTCTAGAATTTATTGAATCCATGAAGCTTGACCATATGCCATTTTGGGAATGGCTTAAGACTTCATATCCAACACATTGAATGTCAACCTTTACCACCAATCCCCTTACTACCCTTTACCCTAAGGTCTTTGACAAAGCTAGAGCTTCTTCACTAAAAGCACTAGAATTTTAGCCATCTATATCAAAACCCTCACCCTCATAGGAATTTATTACATTAAAGTAGATTATGCCCTTAGATATACACCCAATTTCCAATTTAATTCATCCATAGGTGAAATTATATTTAACTCCTCAACCACAAGTTGGAGTTTTTCACCCAAAAATATAAAAGAATGTTAAGCCTCCTAGATCTCACTGATCCCTTCTTTAACCCTCAACTTTGCCATCCATTTTGGGGCTGTACCCTTCTACTTTAGTTAGAATATCATCTAACCAAGACAAATAAAAGGTTAAGCTACCTCCACTTCTACCTTTGCCATCTGGTAGGCCTCTCACATCTGACACTAATAAAGTGATAGAAAAACATGTAATTCCATCATCACCAAAAAAGACACCACATAAAATTACTTTTCCAACATTGAAACAAAAGAAGGTGTCCACTCCTATTAGTACAACAAGTTCAAGCCCACTTACAGGGTCTTAAAGCTTTTTCTTATGTCAGTTATTGTAATCTTCAATAATAATTCTTCCTCCTATTAAGCCAGATAGTCCTCTTGGAATGAATCCATCTTGGTTTGATGATACACAAGTGTGTTTATATCATCATTCACCTAGATATGATACTAAGAATTATAAATCCCTCACAATGGTTATTCAACAACACTTCAATGTTGACACTCTCTTTGATGATACTCTCATTAACATTCCTATTATTCCACCTTTAGCATCAATAGTGCCTCA
Source organism: Torreya grandis (assembly GCA_037957365.1). Taxonomy (NCBI): domain Eukaryota; kingdom Viridiplantae; phylum Streptophyta; class Pinopsida; order Cupressales; family Taxaceae; genus Torreya; species Torreya grandis. Next base: position 71,744 of record JARHVA010010316.1, on the reverse strand, counting down.
TACTATTCCACCTAAATTCCAACCCAAAGATGTCATCATAACCCCTTTACCACCTCCTTCACCAAATTTTCAAATCAACATAGTTAATGTGGCCACACGGTCACAAAACCAAAAAGATAAATATAAGGAAAAGGTCACTACACCTTGGACCCATCCCTTCACCAAAGACACTCCCCCTATTAACCCTAATATTTCCATATTGGGTGTTCCTAAAACAACTTATTTATATGTTATCTAAATTTCAATGGTGAAACAACTTCACTAAACTCTTGTGAAAATGTCTTTGTATGAGTTAATCCAAGCTCATCTTAATATCATCAAGATTTGACTAGTGCTTTTCAAGAAACTAAGGTACAATCAGATGATCCCTAAATTCTTATAGCTTTGGTTGGCTCCCTTAATTCTATCTCCCTGATTTCTTTTAGTGATTCAGAAATTCCACTACAACACCATGTAGATTAAGATTCTATCTTTTTTATTATAGCATATATTGATCAAACTCATATCAAGAGAGTTATGATCAATGGGGGAGATAGTATTAATATTATTTCCACCCATGCATACAAAAAAATACCCTTACTAACAATTTCATGTCTCAATCTAATGTGGTACTCTATTCTTTTAACAATACTAAAACTACTATGGTAGGTACTGTTATCTTACATATTCATGTAGGTCTTCAAATAATTCCTAAAATATTCTATGTTGTGGAAGGCTATTTATAATATAACATAATTCCTTGAAAACCTTAGATACGTGCTATGGCATGTGTACCCTCAACTTTGCACCACTATGTAAAGTTTGAACATGATCGACAAGTACATGTTATACCTATTGACCCACCTGCATTTAAAACATGTAATGTGACCTATAGTCCCAATGATTTTCTCATCTTATTGAAAACATCATACTACTTACATGATACTTTTGAAGCTTCTACAAGCTCCACTCCTATAGTTACATAGATATCAAAAACACAAATTCCTAACAAAGATCCCATGGAGGAGACCTTTCAAAAATTGTCACTTGATGAATATCATTTGTTGATACTTGACATGTTCCATATTCCACAAGAATATGGAAGGATTCACATACACCCAAATTATTATCCCCATGTTGGTATGGTCATCCCTTATGGGTCCCCTAACCTTTAAACTAATTTAACATATGGGGGAGTTAATCAAAATACCTTTCTCAACATTTTATCTTCTTCACCAAAATCATTCACCTATGAATTCTCTTTCCTAAGTAGCCCTAGATTCTCTCACACCTATCTCTATAGGTGTGCCTAGAAAGGATTTGTTTTGGGTTGTTATGAATAAGGTGTCCATATGCCTATTGAATATCCTATTAGCAACACCAATAAAAATGACAAAAAAGGCATGGGGTGGGATATGACACAACAAATGAACTCACTAAAACCTCTCATGAACTAATTATCAAATAACCAATCTCTCCTTCTCCACCTTCTTCTCCATAATCACCTACTAAATTAGAGGTATCTATACCCCCTAATTTTTTTTTTCAATAAATGCCATCCATTTGATGCCTCTCACCTATCTTCAGGGTAAGGAAACAAGGTCCCTTCCTCTCATTCATCCTAAACTAATTAATGAAGATTATCCCACTATTAACACTATCTAATGTTAAGATGATGACACAATTCTCACCTACATGGGTGTAAATGATTCCTATATCCAAAGAACACTCCCATTCAAAATGCAAGCTATGTTAAATTAATCAACCATTGACATCAATCTGCCCTCCCATGATAAACCTCACATCCTCAAGATTGGATAATCTTTAGATTCCTCTAAGAAAGCTGATTATGCCACATTTATTAATGACCATAGCAAAAACTTCACTTGGTCTTACAATAACATGCCTAGTATTGACCCCTCTATCATCACCCATAACATTGTCACCAATCAAGATGCTAAACATGTTAAGTAGAAGCTTTGTAAAATGCATCCTCGTATCACTCTCCTTGTCAAAGAAGATATTTAATGCCTCCTTTCTGTTAACTTTATCCAACCCATCAAATACCCATAATGGATTTCCAATATTTTTCCTATCCAAAAAGCTACTAGGGGAATCTGTATACTAAATATCATGATTTAAACCTCACTTGTCTAAAAGATGATTTCACATTTCCTAGTATTAACCAACTTGTTGATCTAATGGCTAGCCATGAGATGTTATCACTTATGAATAGTTTCTCTGGATATAATCAAATCCTAGTCACTCCTGAGGATCAACACAAGACAACCTTTATTACCCCATGGGGGAATTTTTGTTATTGAGTTATGCCTTTCAGCTTGAAGAATGTTGGTGCAACCTACTAATGCACCATGACCTACATTTTCCATGATCTCCTACAAGAAACTATGGAGGATTACATGGATGACTTACTCAGCAAGTCTAAACTTCATCAAGAACATTTGACAATTCTCAAAACCATATTCACTCATCTCCTCCACATAACATTTGACTAAAACTAAAAAAATGTGTCTTTGGTGTTCTTTTTAGTAAACTCTTAGGTTTTATCATTTCTCTCTATGGTATCAAGGTCAATCCTACTAAGGTTAGAGTAATCCTAGAAATGCCTCCACCTACTAATATCAAACAACTCTGTAGCCTATAAGGTAAAATTTAGTCAATTTGATGTTTCATTTCCCAATTGTCAGATCGCTACCAACCCTTTCACCATCTCCTCAAAAAGGATGTCTCCTTCTAATGGAATACATATTACCAAGAAGCCTTTGATGCAATTTAATAATCCCTCCTTTCCCCATTGGTTCTTATTCCACCTAAGGAAAATCAGCTTTTTTACTTATACATCTCTACAATAGACCATTCTCTAGGTGCTATGATTACACATCAAGATGGCCAACATCGAGAGCAGGTAGTTTATTACATAATCCACACACTTATTGATTATGAGACTCAATATACCCATACTATAAAACTCTGCCTTGTATTGGTCTAATCTACCTCTAAACTTCACCATTATCTCCTAAATCACAAAACCTATGTGGTCACCCATACTAATCTTCTCAAATACATGCATTACAAACCATATCACAACCAATGTGTAGCTTGGTGGCTCATGATTCTTACTAAATTTGACTTATATTTTATTCAACAAAAATATATTAAAGGGCAAACAATCAATGACTAGTTAGCTGTTACCCCTTTACCTGACAATCAACCTTCAAACCTTGAATTTCATGATGAAACTATTGCAACACTCTCTGTTAATGACATCTCCTATCAAATGATGATGTGCTTTAATGGATCTGAATGCCAACATGGTGGGGGTATGGGGGTCATTATTATTCCTTTAGATGGTGAACCTATGCCTTTGTCATTTAAATTATATTTTGAATACACTAATAATATGGCTGAATATGGGGCTTTGATTCTAGGACTTCCAATAACTCTCCTCTTGGGTATCAAATCCATAACCATTTTGGGTGATTCTCAGCTAGTGGGTACCAAGTTAATGGTTCCTACCTATGCAAAAATGAAATTATACAGTGGTATAAATATCATGTAGATACACTCTTGGGATCATTTGGCTCATATCTCTTGCAAACTATTCCTTAATATATAAACAAATTTGCTAACACGATGGATTCACTTGCTTCAAACATACCCTCTTCATCCTCCTCTTTGAGAATCTATGTCACCTGCATTACTTAACATTACCTCCTATGTTTCAACTAACATCCTCTTTGTTGGAAATGTAACAACCAACCCACAAGACTTATGGTACAAACAACTCATGGATTATCTTTCCTTCTTTATTACCCCTCCTGATCTTTCTAATAATGGGAAACAAGCCTTCATAAAACATGCCACTCATTACACTATACTAGGGGGGACTTCTCTACAAGTGAAGTTTTGATGTCTTCTCTTTAGATGCCTAGCTAGTATTGAGACTCCCTTTTCTATTAAGGAAGTCCATGATGGGATTTATGGTGGGCATTTTAGTGGTCACACAATTATTGAACGTATTCTTCGACTTGGCTATTGTTGGCCCACACTTCATCAAGGCTATGATGATTATGTTTGGCATTATGTCAAGTGTCAAAAACATTCTAACTTCCTTCATGTTTCTAGTCATGCATTACAAGTTGCCAAAGAATTTTGGCCCTTCTCCCAATGGGGATTATATCTAATTAGAGACATTAACCCTCATTCATCACTCCATCATAATTCTATCATTACTACCACTAAATACTTTACCAAGTGGATTGAGGCCATCCCTCTCATCTCTACTAAAGCTGACAAAATTGTTGACTTTATTAACCATCACATCATCTATCATTTTGGTGTACCTCACAATATTATAATAAATAATGGCAAGTCTTTTAAAAATAAGACTATTCAAGATCTTTGTGATACATTTGGAATCAAATTAAGCTTCTCATCACCATACTATCCCCAAGCTAATGGATAGGTAGAAGCTTTTAACAAAAATTTGACCAAAATTCTCATGAAGGTAGTAAATGATATGGGAAAGGATTGGCACACACACATTCCTTTTACTTTATGGGCTTATCGCACTAGCATTTAAACCCCTACAGGTGTTACACATTTTTCATTGGTATATGGGATGGAAACTATTTTACCTTTTGAGGTCTAGATTCCTTCTCTTCACATTTCTCTACATGACATACTTACTAATGATGACTTTCACCAAGAACATTTGGCCCAACTTGAATTGCTTGATGAGCACCATCTCATTACCCTCAACCATCTCCAAATCTATCAAGAGCATATCAAATGAACTTATAACAAAAACCTCAAAGAGTGAGATTTCAATATATTAGATTTCATCTTAAAAGAAAATCAACATATGATGAACATGGAGAAAATCAAACAGGGTAAGTTTGCTCCTAATTGGCTTGGACCTTACATCATAACTCACAAGTATGGTTTAGGAACTTATCACTTGTCTTCTCTTGAAAGAAGGACAAAACTTGATCCTTTAAATGCCTTACATCTATGACCATTATTTTGTTAAACTAACATCACTTTACTTCATGTTTAACTTGAGATCATCCCTTGAGCATCCCTATTACATTCATTTCCCTTCTTATTCACCCTTACTCCTATATACCTAGATAACTTACACAGTGGTATGGTTTTATCCTCATAGTGGAAAACTCCTAAGCCTCTATAGTCTTGTCCATGACTTAAAAAAAAAACAAAAAACAAAAACAAATGGGATATTTGAAAAAGTTATAAAATCTCAGGTCATGCTTTTCAACATTGATTGCTCCTTTGAAAGACAACTATGTAATGTCCCTTTACTACTATCAATAGACTTCTCTCTTGAAGGACAACTATTTAAGATTAAAAACAAATTCTTAGACCAATCCCTTAAAGGATGGCTAAGCCAAGATTTGTTCTTAAAAGGAAAAACAAATGCAAAGGGCTCCTCACCTCTTTTCACAACCTTAACCTATAAAAAATCCCATTGTAGGATTCCCGCATTGATCAACTTACACTAAAAAAAAGCTTTAGTCATGGAAATGTCTATATTAACTCTCATGTCAACCACAAAAGGGACATATCATTTATACTTAGTGAGTTATTCTATCTAAACATTTTTCCTCATTCTACCCTTTTTCCCCTTTCAAGGGACTATGAATCTCACTTAACATACGATAAACATGACACTTCTCTAACAAACACAATGGTTCAAAGAAATAAGGAATGAAAGAGGCTCATTTTCATGAGTCTATTTATGTTTTAAATTATGGTATTTACCAATGCATGAGAATTCTTCCTCTTTATTTTCCCATCCACATCACATGTCAATATCTCTATTTGAGATGAAGAGATAATGTCATACCAACACTAACATAACCAATCTATTTATTTCATGCATACATCATAAAAAATACGGAAAAATATTGAAATAAACTAACACAAACACTCTATTAATTTTAAGCATACACCATCACAAATATGGAAAAATTCTATGATGAAACTAACCAATCAACTATGCATATACCATCACATAAATAAGAAAGGCTAGTCTAAACTCAAATTACATGATCAACATTAACATCCAAATTATCATAGAATAAAATAAACATAATCCATATCATCATCATAATCATAAGTAATGCATCTCAAATAAACACATGGCAATAAATGAAAATCTCATATATTTAGTATGTGATCAAAGTACATTTTCATCATCTACATCATCATAACATCATAAATCTCTCTCAAAATGTACATCTTGTATCTTCAGCTCATAGGCTAGTATACATGTAACATATATAAACAAAAAACTAGAAAACACTAATACTCAGGGTCCTTGAGACTCTCCATATGGTCATGAGGAGGCAGTGTCATAACCACTCTATATTTATCTATGTTGATGTGAGCTAGAATCCATCACACGTGACATCAACCTCTCCTACTCTCTAAACTCTGAATATCTCTATATCTATGGGAACTCTCTAATTTCCCTCTCATAGTAAGCAATCTCATGTAGGGTAGTCAAATATCTCACCATAGATATAGTCTATGGAGGACCCATAGTAGCTTATGATGCCTTAGATTTTATTGGTCCCTATGGTGGAGGAGGAGGAGTAGCCTAGCCTAAAACTCTCAAACTATCTCTCTTGACTATCATTATAGTCACTTGACCTTATAAAATGACCATCTGGCCTTATATTTCTACAAATTGATCTTGTAGAGCCCCAATCTAACCTTGTGACATCACCACCTACCCTTATAAGGCTAACACCTATACTTAGGCTATCTCTCGAGCCTACACTACTACATCTTGGGCATGTACTATTGTATCTTGAGATTGTAGCACTATGTCCCTCTCTCTAACTAAACCCTATAAATTTGGTGGTGGCCTCCTGACCTCCACAACTAGATATAACCCTACCCACCAAGCTATATATGCCACTATACAACTTGGCTCCCCAACACCTGGCCCTATTGGTAGCTCCTCAAAATTTGGCCCATTAGTCTCTTGGGGTAATGGTAAGGATGCCTTTATGTCATCCCTCCTATATCAATGGAAGGTAGGTATAATATCTTGTAGTAGACCAAATTGTCTCCTAACCCATGCCATGGATACCATCTCTAACTCAGTAACCTTTCTCCCCTTGAACCATAGGGAGCTCTACAACCTAATAAGTTTCTCTACTTGCCCTCTACAAATTGGGCATGCCAGTTATGGTATCCATAAGATATCTATAAGGATCAAGCCCTTGATCATCCACCTATAGTAGGCAATATCTCACACCATGCTATCCACTCAAGTCTGTGTCATCCCCTCTCTCCACCATCTAAAACCAACCCTAAAGTTAGCTAGGATAGTGGTAGGCTAGTGGTCATGTCACCATGATGTGCTCATATGCCCAATAGTGTAGTAGATGATTGACACATAAAATATATCACTGACACAACCTCAAACCCCATATATCTCTATATAATTATGATAAAAATAATATACCCCAAGAAAAAATTATCTACTACTCAATCATTTGTGTAAGCACACCTATCAAAGCAATTAAAAATCACCCTCCATCTACATCTAGTAATGTATACACCATGATCTTGATCATCATTAGGATGCTCAAATTATGTTTCTCTTCATCAACCATATAGAGCGGTTTGTATACAAAACTCATAGAGTGGTAAGTCACCTCACTAACATGTTCCCTATATAAAGTAACCATGTGTATATCATGCTCCTCTCTTGAGCATACAAAAAGCTCCTCACCTTGGAGTGGTAACTGTAGAATCTTATATACATCCTCCTATGTCACTGTCAACTCCCCAGTCAGTAGATGGAAGGTCTTGGTGGTATGATCCAATGTCTCAATAAAATCTATCATCAGAGACATCCCACATGACATGATAGTACTATTGCACTCCTGCTAAACCCATGGCTACCATATGCTCCCACTCATCTAGAGTAACATCTCTCCTCATGCATGTTAATAACCTTGATAGATGATCTCACAGTGTAAGCTCCATCTTTGCCTTCATATATACACAAAAAGATTAGGTCACATCCCTTTTAATCTACTATATCACCACCTTTTTCCCTTCTCACTAGGATAACTACATTGGCTTAAGGCCCTACACTAGGCTATGTAGGTATAATTTAGTCAACATGGGATCTTTTGAGGTTATCTTAGCCATATACCCACCTTAAAAACCACCCTAGGATTCATTTCCTCTCTCTCTACCCTAGGCTTTACTACCTCTCTCTACCTTAGGCTTCACTACCTCTCTCTCCCTACCCTAAGCCTACTCGCCTATTCCAACTCTAGGCCTCATTGCCTATATTCTTGACTCTTAACACTATGACCTATCTTTTAAGCCCCAAACCTCTATAACTATCTCAACTTACCTTTTTACCTAAAACATACCTTTTTAGATCTTCTTCCTAGGTTCTGGGAGAACTACATTGGCCTAAGGCCCTAAACTGGGCTATGTAGGTATCACTCAGATGATGAGGGGTCTTCTGAGGCTAGCTCAACCATTAAGCTAATTGAATACTTACACTAAAGATCCAAAACTCACCCTATTTCCTATTTTTCTAATTTTCTATAGTCATCGACATAAGCATTAATGCTGACATCAATGCTTTATCAGTCTATGTAATAGTTGATGTTGGCAAGAAACTACTGACCTCAGTACCATATAGTTTGACATCAGTGGACCTCACTGATGTTGGAACTTGGTACAACCCTAGGGTTAAACAACCCAAACCCAACCTTTCCCATTTACCCTAAAAACCTACCCACAAAACTCCTTAACTTATCCCACACCTACCCTAACCTATTTTCTACCCCTCTACTAACATTTTCTATAACCCCACCTCTCATTTAGCCTAAAAATTGTAAATACCAAATCAAACTAGTTTAGGCTCTTACCTCATCTCTTCATCTCCTCCTAGCTAACACCACTGGCTCCTATGGTCGTATGCCTCCCATTAGGTCCCCTCCTTGAGCTACCATCTCAAATTACTCTCAAGATCTATTTATTCTCTCCAATCACAAAGTTGTAAATGAGTTTGGTCAACCACCAAAACCCCTTTTATTAGATTTGGTTAGCCATTAACATCAGTATTATTGACCTAACCTGTTGACATCAATGCTTATTCCTATTTACATCAACAATATTTCACTATTTATACTAACATCGGCACTTTATATTACTATTGTCAGCACATCTAACCAACAGCAACACCATTCCAATACTATTTTCTTACCCATAAAACCCCCAACTTTTCAAACCTTACCCATACATTGGAGTAACTAGAGATCACATATATCTCCCCCAACCATGACAAAATGACATTGAAGATCACTTAAATCTTCACACTCAATGACTTTGATTGGAGATCATTAATATTTCCTCTCTCACTGACCCTTTTACACTAAAAGTGCATTACTTATCCTAACTACTTAAGCTATTATGCTATAGTTGGATATTATGCATGTACATGTGTTTTAGGTGTTATAGATGGCAACCAAGCCCATCTTATCACCTTTAAACCTTTTGTGTTTCCTAAGGGCACTTCCTACCTCAGATACTTGGGACACATTGACCATTAGAGCTACAACTTTGATTTGATTTGACTTGTCATCTATTAATTACAAGCTATGTTTTGGTTGCTTCTATTCGAGTCCTCCTTAACCTTGCCTATTCTTGAATTTTTCAACTATAGCTCATTGTGGCCTACACATATGGAGCAATGCTCAATTCTCCCCTAGTCACCCAATTACCTTTTTATCAAATTGGTACCCAATTTTAGTTTCTCCTCTGTTGATTCCTATTTTGAGGGGGGATACCTCATCTAATACTTGGAGCATCTAACTCTTATTTTTTGTCTTGCAATATGTCAGGACAAATTACAAGACAAAATGGGGAAAATGTAGACACCAAAATTACATCACACACACATGTGTAACTCCCTATGTCAAAACCCCCTAAACCCATTTTAATAATAAAAATTAATCTCCTTAACCCATAATTTTACCCCTCACACATTTAATTAATTTAAAATAATTAATTAAGTTAATTAAAAACTCCTATTGCCACCTTACCTAGACACCTCACCCTATGACTAATTCTCCCCTGATGAGTCACCTCAAGACCTAGTCCCCTCATCCTAACTACCCAAGACTTATTCCCACTTTCAAACTAAATTAATAAATAACTACTTGCTTTTTAACTTCTTATTTTTAATATTTTATAATGGGTGTCACACTTGGTATTCACAACCAAAAAATTAGGCCAGAAATAGAAAGGTTTACCTATTCTAGGACCACCAGCATTGGTCAACCCATGGTTGACATCAATAGGATCACTAATGTCAAAAATATAAGCCAAACTCTAACCTATAGTTTAGGTCAATTGAAATTAAGAAAATCAATTCTTTCTCTCTTTTAGGATCTCAACATTCTATTTTTTGACATCCAGACTTACAGTCACCCTACGTAAGTCAATCACAATTAGCAACTAAGCTCTTGAGGACCAACATCACCCACTTGTTTTCTCTATTCAGGCTTTCAAGTTCAAACTCCCTGATAGAAGGGACCATCAACATATTAATTATCATTTAGCACCCACCATAGCTAAATACATCAATGATATTATAGGTCATTTAAATACTTATTATATTATTTCTTTATATCTACTCTTCATTGCTTTACACACTTCTGACTGTACCCCTATGAGGGAGTTACAAAGCTTCCTTACTTCTTTCCCCTTGATTTGATATACCAAACCTTTAACTAGACTTAACCAAGCCATAATATCCCTCTCATAACTCTCTCAACCTCCCTAACCTGATCCAAACCATTTCATAGACATGGGAAAGCCTTCTATAAGCTATTCGACATTTATTACCCTTACCAACCTTGGTAGCCTAACTAACATTAGTCACCTCATTGTCGACCTTGGTAGTATAACTGATATCAGTTACACTCTTATTGATGTTGATGACTATGAATTCCATAGCCTCTTCAAAACCTACCCAGACAACTTCTAAAACACAAATATAATATCTCACTTGCACCCTGTCACTCTTTGATGCATACGAGTTGTTAATAATGGTAATATTATCTCTTTTTCACTGTCTCTTTACCTCTCTTTTAGTTATTTATTATTCTTTTACCTCTCAAAAGTGGACTGTCATCTCTAGGGAAGTTTCACACTTCTTAGAACTAGCATGTAGCTTGGTAGCCCACTCATTTATCTGCTAACAAACATCTTGTGGTAGTGTTTTCTTATTTTTAGGTAGTCTTCCCTAGCCAAAGAGGAGTGCTCACAACATATAAATATGTTGTGCAAACCAAATCTAGGTTCATTCTAATAACTTATCCCCATCCTTCTTTCTATTTTCTTTTAGACTTGAAATAGACAAAATTTAGTGAAACACCAACCACTAGTACATCTAATTGGTCCCTATACCATCTAGATCATGTATCCCTATCCTAGTTCTCTAAGTGCATAATCATATCTCCATCAAATAAAACCCACCCTGAAGTCCATATGAAAAAAGCCATTGCATGGCAACCTACTTATTTAGAGAATCTTGATGTGCTTATAAGCCCAATAGTGCAACATAAACCCAACATTGATACCATACCTCTTATGTACCTTGAAACCTTATGCCTCTTCATATATTTTCACTAGTAATATAGGTCCTCAAGAATACACTATCTGATCCATCACTATGCTAAGTAAAATACCTAATATTTATGAAAGAAACCTACCACTACTCAAGTCTAGCAGTGTGTAACAAGTCATTGCCATCATCATCATAATGATGACCCATCTCATGCCCTTATCTATGTGATATAGGGGTGAATCATGTATGCATCTATCATGCCACATAACATGCACTTCATCATAACCATACAACACACCCATAAGCTGATCTCGCTGCCTCCCTCAGTTTGCTCTATTAGCTCACCTCATAGTAATAAATACATGATATGATGGATGTCCTCTAGTAAGATCATGATTTCTCTAGTAGGAAGTATTAATGTGTTAGTGGTTAGATCCCATCTCTTTATGAGTGCCACTAACATTATTTCATCTTAAGAAATACATTGATAGTACCTAAAGCTACTTAAGCCCACTATTGATAGGTGGTCTGATTCCTAGTCTATCATCATTCGATGGACCTCATCTATAAATTATGGTACTCTATCTCATATCTATATCTAATCCTTCACCTACATGGTCATATTAATCCCTTAGTTCACCTATCTCATCAAACATCACCTATAAACTATTACCTATTACCTCTATCTCTAACCTTACCTATTCACCTTTTCTACCAAACTACAACACAAGCTTACCTTAGACTCTACCTATCTTAACTCATCTATCCACCTATTTCCCCTTAACCCATACCTTTACCCACTAACCTTACCCCTTACCTTGTTCAACCTTAAAAAACTTACACACCCTTTACCTTTACCTAACCCTTAACCCATTCTTTTTAACAAATCTCAACTTTACCATGTCCTCATCGACTATTGATGGTCAAATATCAATTGGTGATGGTTTTATTTGGAACCATCACCAATCATTTTGTCAACCACAAATGATTAGAAACTAACCATTAATGGTCACAACATAGTGACTTATTGATGGTCACTCATCAACCAATGATGGTTGATAGAAACTATCGATGGTCACTATGTGGTAAATGTTGATGATCCAACCCTAACCCTAACATCCTAAAATATACCAAAACATCTACCCTATCAATTAAAAACTTCTCTAAACCAATCTACCCTCCACCCACCTACTCTACTCCTTTGAAATTTCACCCCCTCTTTACCCTTTTCAAACCACAATTACACTTAGCCCTAACCCTATCCCTATCCTTAGGTTTAACTCACCCATAATTAAACAATCGACTATTTTAAAAAAAAATTACAAATTTCATTTTCTCCCCTATCTCATTCCATGGTCACTGATGTGGGGGTGCCCTTACAACTACCACCATACCCTATGTTCTCCCTCATCCTCTCTACATCCTCATCAGTCAAACCTCCACCTCACCTTGGTTATCTTTTGAAAAAAACACCTAATCAACACTTCATTCAATCACTTACTCAACACTCACCAACCATCACTATTTTTTCTTCTCTCACCACACACTTCAATCACTATAGGTTTTTTAAATTAGATCATTTAACCCTCAATTAAATTTTAACCTTGCCCCTTTTAGGGCTAATGTCTGATTGTTTACAATCACTAGGAGAATAATGACGATTGACCTTGACTATTGATATTTAACCTCATAAATCTTTTCCTATTATACTTACCTATTTCTTAATAAACTCATTACCAAACTACATATAAATGGAGCTTACCTACTCCACCAAGCAACTCACCATGTAACCTCAATATTGGTTATGTTGGCCCAAATTTTGCATGTTTTATGATGACCTTGCCTTAGGTCATTTTGACTACTATGACTACTTTTCCATATTAAAAAAACTTAAACATGCACTACTCTTGTCTAAATGTGGTCACTTGATCCACTTGTCACTTGTTCTTCTAGTACTACCTATTTTACTAACTATTTCAACCATGGTAACCTAGTTAATGCATGATATGTGATATCACATTTAGTCACATTCTATACATGTGTTTGTACCTTGATGCCTAATCTAGCCAACATTACCAACCACTTAACCACTTGTTAAACCCACACTTGATTTTGTTTCACCTCATCAAATATTAGTTTATATGGGAACACCTCCTCCCATGCTCAAGGTAGTTAAACCTTCGAACTAACCTTCCATTTTTGTTTTGTAGCTTGCTGATATAAACTATACAATAAAAAGGGGAAAAAATTAGACATTAGAAAACTATACATGATGGTTTTAGATATTGACCTAACCCTTGGACCCCCTCAAGAACACTTCATAGCCATTTAACCATAAAACCTAAGTCACCCTGACTAACTTTGACTATTCTAACCTTAACTTATCAATTAAAAATAGTCAACCCCTAACCATCAATAGTTATACCTAACCACTAACAATCAACCTTTAACTATCTTAAGGGTTAACTCAAGCTCAAATCCACCTTGCTTTTTTATTCTTATCCACTCGCATAATTATGCATGTTAAGACCTTATTTGATCTTATTATTTCACCTCTCCCTTCTTTCTATAAATAATGAGGAGGAGGAGGTTAAAGGAGGGAAATAAATAACTATCAGAGAGAATCAACAATTATTAGAGCTTCTTGTACTAGAGCTTATTTTATAGGTCTTCTCCTAATGATCATGCCAAAGAGCACAATCACTTTAGTTCATCAATCATAAACAAGATATCATCATTATAATGGAATTATTCCAAGCTCAAAAATGGGTTTTTATCCACTCACCTTGACATTCTTCATGAAAATGAGTTAATTATTTATTTTAAGTAATTTGTTCTTTTATTTTTATCTCACAAATAGCCTCTAGCCTAAACCCATCTCCTATAATCATTCAACAAGCTTCTAGACTAAACCTATCCTTACCTAATCCAAACTTGATAGTAACCATTGATGGTCATTCAACCACTGATAGTCTATCAATGGTTACCTAAAATTTATGTGAAACAACTGCTTACATAGTCTAAAAAGACCTCTCACCAATGTAGTTTTCCAAAAAATTGGGAGAGAATATGATGAATAATGGAATAGATGATACTAAGAATAAAAATGGTTGATCAATGTATATGAATCTATTTTATATTCTTATTTTGAGATGCTCATCTTTATTAACATATACATGGCCATAATGTGCAGTCATTTTTATTTGATCATGGAAAAATTTGATGATGTGAATCAATCAAAGATGACTGAGATGATTGGATTTGATAAGAGATGTCTTGATTGATGACATTGACATGTAAAACATTTTGAAATTTAGTTTTTTATATTACACATGATAATCTACATCATGATATAAAATATGATGATGACCTAGCTGTAATGTGCATAAGGACTGACCTTTGATCTAATAATTAATTGACAATAATACACCAATGATAAAAATCATGATGATAATGCTGATATATGCCAATAGATGGAATCAAGTAAGATTATATGACAAAGGATACCATGATGATGACCTAATCATCATAATGGATTAATTTGATGCAATAAAAATAAAAACAAATAAGCAAACACATAAATAGGAAAACAAAAAGTAATAGAAATAAATATTATCTTTAATCAAGTTTAATTCCACATGATAGGCTCATTGATAATGATGGTTAGAATGGATGCACTAAAATAAGGATACATGCAAGGGGAATAAGTGGGAATAAAACATCCTAAAATAACCTACATGATTAAGTTTTCCCTAAACAAGGTGAAAGAGGTAAGATTGAATTAGAGCAATTTGATTTGAATTTGCCCCAATAGGGAGGATTTAGGAAGGACACATCTGAAGGATTTAAGATTGATCAAGTATATTTGACTAGAACTAAGACAAGACAAATGTTTTTGGATTTGGTGGCTTTATATCCTTTTTAGAGATTTTGGCCTTTTCTAATTTTAAGGATGTTTTAATGTCATAAATGTTTTAAATTTTAAGAAATTTTGAATGTTTTTAAGTTTTTGGCATCTTAACTCAATGATGAATTATGAGATCTAGATTGATTTAACTCAAAAAATAGTGAGAGCATGGAACTAACTCATAAAATACTGAGAGCATAGAATTAACTCAAAAAATGGTGAGATTATGGAATGGGAATGTTTAGGAATTTTTAGATCATTATACCCACAAGGGATCACTAACAAAGGGAAAACATATTCTATCACTATGATTCAATTTAATAGAAAATGACATGATTGTAATAAATAGATTAGATTATAATGGATGATAAGTGGATAAGGAATATCTAAGGATAATGTCATATGGGAATGAAATGTTTAGTTGTCAAAGTGTTTCTAAGAGGATATGCTAAGAGATTTTCTAAAATAGAGCTCAAAGCAACTTTCACTTTTTTATTAAGATCAAGACAAGAAGGAAAAATTGGACCAAGGTAGGATGAATATAAATATGGTTTGAAACAAGGTAATATGATGGAAATGGAATGAATTTCAATATAGATAAGGATGCCCTCAAGTCTCAAGGTACTTTTGGACAACACATGATGCTAAAAACCTATTTTTCATCCCGGTACTTTCCCAAAGTACCACAAGCATGGTTTTAATTGTTAGACAACTTATTTATCTTTCTCTTTTTATTTTTATTTTTATTTTTTATTTTTAATTTTTTTTAATTTTTGGCATCTCAACTCAATGAAGGATTACAAGATACATAATGTTGAATGTTTAATATCTAAACCATACTGGTTCTGAGTAGTTTCTCTTCTATAATTTTATCATTGGCATAGACTATACTAGTGCTATTATGATATTAATTAGTCATTGTTGATACTTCCTCCAATACTCTAAACAAGGTGTATTCATAGTCTATTTGAAAAAGACTGCTACTAGGGAGTGTATAGATGGATAGGCATTAGATAAATGATTTGATTGGATAATTAAATATAGGTATTGAATGGATAATTGTATCATAATGGAATGTATAGTGGTTAGGGGATAAATAATAATTAGGACTTTAAATCACACACAATTTTACATTTGACTTGAGTTTGTTTATGGTGGGGTTGATGTGGATTTTAATATTGTCTTCATCAAGAAATGAAGAACTAATTGGCTTAGTTATTGGCACCTTGCAGAGATTTTCACCAATAAAAGATTCTTGATTGTTCTCATTTGGATTATCAAATAGTGCATTGCATAAGGTTTCAATAAGGGATGTTAATAAATCATTTTGATTTCCCCTTAGTTCCTTAAGTAATATTTCAATAAAGGATTCTAATGTTTTTATTTTGATTATCATCTAACATGTCAAATACGGTTTCACTAGAAGATGTTGAATTTAGACTTTGATTATCCCCTAGTTCCTTAAACAAGGTTTCACTATGAGATTGTTATTATACCTAAATGTTATCTTGGATCCCTAAATATTCTACCATTTAAATGGCACCATGAAATAAGTTCAATAATGTGTGATTTTGTTGGTCCCAATCATGTTTGTGAGAGGTAGAATATCAGTTTAATGATTAGGATGGTCAATGGTAAAGGCATGTATAATGTCAATGGAAGGTGAAAAGGAAGAAAAATACTCATAGAGGACACTAGGAGAACTTGTTTTGATGTTGAAAGAAGTATCCTCAAAAATAATAGAAGGATAAAAATATATTTAATTTGATCTGCAAGAAGTGTGTAGCTAATGTCATAATATATACTAACGTATGTTGATTCTAAATTTGATTCAGACTCAAGTGGATTTGAAAAAAGTGTATAAATAATGTTATTATATGTACTAATATATTATGATAATAACTCAAGAAAATTTAAACATGATATTAAGATTAACATTGATTTTTCTTCTAGTGCTAAATCTGATAGTGATTCCAGAATGAAACCCAATTATTAGTGGTTATAAAATAGAACTTGATTTTGATGTAGATGTTGATCTTGATTGTGATTTTGAATTTAAATATTGTGATGATAATAAATATGATCTTGCTTTGGGTTTAGACATAAAGAGGACCTATTGAATTACATTGTCCACAAGTAATTTTTTTACTGTGTGCTTTGAAATGGAGGCTTTGGGATAAATGAATTTTTAGAAATGAGGGACTTAGAGTATGGGAAGAAAATAGACTATGGATTAGTAATGGGTTATTCAAAGGTGAGATAATTATAGAGGGGTTTACTAAAGATAGGTGAAATATCATAGAGAAGCTCTTCAAAGCAAGGATCATTAAAGATAAGAGGATGGTTAAAGGGTGACTCATCAAATATGGGAAACTCAACAAGAACATAAAAAATGAGTGATTTGATTTGATATTAAATTAAAAGTGGATTAATATAATTATGATTAGTTAAATGATCTTGGCATATCCCTAACGAGTGATTCTTAGACTTAGATGTAATTGGATCTTTTGTAGCTGATGGCTCTTGTAGTGGTAATGAAAAGACATGATTGGATTGTTGGATTTATTGTGTTTTTAAGACTAGAGTTAGAAGAGATATAATTTGGGATAATATTTGGATAAGCTATAAGGATAGGTCTATTTCATTTTGGATCATATATGGGATAAGGATTGATTCTTGACATGATTATTGTGACTCAATTTTCATATATCCATAGTCAATCAGGCCTTAAACATAAATATTGAACACACCACCTTGGTTAAGTGAACGACCTTGAATCCTATGACACTCACAATATTATTATTTTCATTACCACTTAGGTATAGGATTAATTTCACCAAAATTCTTAGTATATGGATATACAATCATGTTTTTATGACCAATTAGTAAAAGATGCCTTCCTAGGTTTTATTAAATGGATTTGACATTTGACACAATTATTGGGTCTCAATCATGGTATATCTATGGTCAATAAAACCTTGGACATAAGTATTGAAACCACCACATCAATTAATTAAATCCACTTGAATCATATGATACCTAAAATATTCTTATTTTTAGTAACACTTAGGCTTGGGCTCATTTTCACCAAAAAGGCTTAATATGTGAGTACACAATCATGTTGGTTGTGACCAATTGGTAAAATATTACATCCCAATTTTACCCTATGAATTATAAACCTTAAATCCATGGATTAGTATGGTTAATACTGATTAATATTACCTTTATTTGAGCATTTTGACATAAATTGGTATGGGATAATGATATTATTGATTAGTATACATGATGTGTCAGTTACGGATGTATATTTATTAGTTTAGCATCATTGGTTGATTTATTATATAAATACAACTAACTACCTACTTATTATGAGGTGGATGCAGGATAGGTCCTACCCTCAGAGCTTAATGAGGGAGAGCATCATCATAGAGGATCAATAAAATAGAAAAAGTGGGGGAAATATCAGTAAAAATTGCTAGTGACCCTACACATATGCACAATAGATTTTTAAAGCTACTTGCATAAAAATGTTAGTGTATATTTATTGTGATTATATTTATGTGTGTGGAATTAGTTTTTATATGCATTAGATATCTTTTCTAATTAACTTGATTTTTGGAGTTTAAATCTGGTAAATAAATATAGTAATTAATACAAAGGTATTAAAATCGTAGATACAATTGTTTGATAATAAAAAATTTAATGACTAAATAGATATTAATTAAATAGATAATTATCCTAGTCATGATCAATTGCATGGAAATAGATTAATCTTAATACTATAAATTTGAGTTAATGTAATCAAAAGATTAATCTTAAATTAACATGTAGGAATTTACTTTAAAATTAGGAAAATAGATATTAATTGATCATTACGTCAACTTAAGTTTATAATGAGATAACTTGGAAAAGGGCATGGTAAACTAAAATAGGTAAAATTTCATGTTTTAAATATGATGAAAATAAATTTAGATGAATAAATTGACATGCATGGGATAATCAAAAGAAGAAAACATTCATGCAAAGGTATAATTCATAAATTTGAAGGAGAAAGAAATTTATAAATAAAAGAAAATTTTGTAAATTAAAAAGGACACAAAGAGTCACAAAATAAAGTAGGAGAATTGTGGAAAAAAGAATTTGGAGGAAAAAGAGATAGGCAAAGTCTTCAACAAATATCTAGGTTGGTTTTGTTATTATTATCTGTGTGTGTGTCAAATAAGGTAATGGGTTTATGTGTATTAATATTTTGATCATGTTTTGGCATCATTATTTTATATAAGCATGTATATTGGACTATTATTTACCCTATGCCTTAGTATAAATTAGTGCTGAGTTTAAAATACAATCCCGTGACACACTAATTTATATTAGATCTAATTTTGATATTGAGGGTCACATATTTCTTGTAAACTAGTTAGAGAGAACATCTTAGCATTAGAAATCAACCTTAAATTTGTTAAGGAAGAATCCCATAAATAAATTACAGACCTACATCCCATCTTTGATAGCAATGTTTCAAATTCTTTGGTAGATTTTTGTGTAGTAAGTACAAAGCTACATTTTGTTTTCTCAAGGCTAGATTATGAATTTTTAGGTAGCACCACACCTTCAAGACTTACTTTTCAATTATATACTCTACATTGAAATTGTCTATCTTAGTGTCTCTTTTTTATAAATAAATCAATGTCATATATATATCTTGAATTTTAACTCCAAGGTTGTGTTTTATATAGAAGTGACTACGTTTATATTTTTATAGATCTACAATTATATTTTTAAAGGCTACATTGATATTTTTAGAGGCTACATTGAAATGTCTGTAAAGCTACATACCATTATAGGTAGCACTTGAAATGTACCAGCATCTCAAATAATTAAGATGCATTCCTTTTTTAGCTAACATTTAGAAGTTACCATGTGTGTTTATCTAGCTGAAATTCCATGCAAAGATAATTACAGAGTTAAATTTTGGAAATATAGTATTTATCAAAAAGTAGTAGTCTTTATCAAAATGCAATATCCTTTATCAAAGTGTAATAGTCAATTATGAAAGAGAAGTAGTCTAAATTTAAAATGCAAACATGTTTAAGGAAATAATAAAAGTGTTAATGAAATCATTGTGCATATAAAATGAAATGCCTAGCTATTTACTTGAATCACCATGTATTAATTAAATGATAAAGCAATTATTGAATTTGTTGAGTATCTACTTTGATATGCTAAGTCATTTTTCAAACCGTGTAATTCTATCTTGAAATGGCTTAGTTTTTTATTGAAACTGATACTTAATCATTAGAAAGGTAAAGTGTTGAGTATAAAATTGAAGAATTGAGACATTGTACTAGATAACACTATGTTTTAAATCAAAAAGGTTATTTATGTATATATTTTATATCATTCTACTTTAAATTAAGATAGTAAAGTATATTATAACATGTGGCATCATATAAAATCTGAAGTCTTTTATTAGATTTCACTGAGTCTCTTGCATGTAATGACAAGCTATTTAAAAAAACATCATTGAAACTATAAAATATTCAATGTTGAGTTTAATGTTTTATTATGGCGTGCATTTTGTTTTAATTACTTTGTGTGTGCTTTAATAACTAAGTTTGAATAAAATATCATGTATTTATTTTTATTGAAGTGTGGGTTTCATTAATAAAAAGTGTCTTAATTCTCTATTTTTAGAAAGTGTCTTGCTAAGTATAGCAGGTGGTGTTCAAGTCATTGACATCACCTTTGAACAAATATACACCTTGTATCATGATGGCATAGAGTGTATAATGTAGAAAATTGACATTATAATTACAACAGTCCTTTGAATTAATGAATTAGGTGAAACCACTTTTTAGTGATGTTTTTATAAGTCTCATATTGATTTTTGAAAAGTATTTTAAGTGACAGACTAGTCTTCTTATAAATATAGAGGTCATATTAGTTAATGGAATGAGTATTATCCATTACACAAGCTAGGTCTTTTTATCTCTTGATTTCATGTTATTATATATATCATTCTAAGTAAAGTATGTGTGATTTTAATTAAATTTGAGTGAATTAGATCAAGAACAAAAGTTTAAAACCCTTAATATGGAAAAATGAGTTCTAGATGACTTCTTTTAAACCCTAGTAGCAAAGGAGAAATTATATTTATAAAGCATTATTTCATGCATGAGTATCATGTTTTTACATTAGATTCATGAAGAGATGATACCTTGAGGTCTTTGAAATTAAACTTAGTATTTCCTTAGAACTTGATTTATGTTTAAAAAATTAAAATAAATGCTTAAAATGGTTGTTATCTTATTAAATGTGGAATTTTAATTGAGGTCACTTTTTTTTACATTTGGTGATTACCAATATAGAATTTGGTTATGTTCAGGACCAAAAAATGTTAGTTTGTGAAAACTAAGTATGTTACATATTTTATAAAAGAGTTGGTGATCTTTATTTGAAGCATACGGAATGGTATGAATGTTGAATTCTATGTGTTTTGTAGCATTTTGTAAAGATGGAAAATTGTGTGCATTATATTTATTGAAAGTATTTTATATGAGCAAGTTATTAACTTTTCTAGAATAAAGAATAACATTGTGATGTGTGTCTTGGGTTTGTGTTTTCATCTGATTATTATTATGCAGTTCAATATAGGGTTTACCTAGGTGGTATAACCTTGTAATTGATTATGTAATAATCATAGTGTATGATTATTTGTTCATGTTTGAGTAGAGTGATTAAGCACAATGATCTATGATATTATGTGATGTCATAAAGTTCTATAGTATGAAATTTACCCAAATGGTATATACTATATTTGTTATATCTAGAATCTCACTTATGTAATTATATGCATTATATTTATTCCTTTGATTAATATGTCTTTTAACAGTTAGTAGGATATTATGTATGCATGCATACAACCTTGAGAATGTCAATGAATTTTAGGTTAGACTTATATGTATATGTTTTAATTGAGTGTTATATATACTTGCTTGAATAAGAGTTAATGATTCCATGATTTGTGACTACTTAATATGACTGATTATGGGAAAACTAGTAGTTATGTCTTAGGATACTACACTATGATAATGTGGGCTATCATGGGGTGTAGTTATTTGGATCCTACTATAATAGATAGAATCTATAGTTTATTATGAATATGAACCTTTCTTAGGTGGTATGAACTTTAGACATTATTTCCTATATGAGTTAAATATTAATGTATGATTCATTCTTGTGTTGATAGAATAAAGTATATTTTGATTATTCGTATGTATAACATGTGATGTGATATTATTTATAGGAAGATGAAATTTATATGAGTATTTGAGTTATATAATATTTTATATATATTAGAGTTTGCATTGATGATCATAATAAGTAGTGACATAGATTCCATAACCTAGGTAGCCCCACCAATATTTGATAATCTGATCAAGTGGTGTGTTATGAAATTGATTGATCTAAATGATTGTATGCTATTTGAAAACTTTGGCCAAAGTAATGTTAGATGAAAATTGTCATTTAATATGTTTGATTTACCTGTTGTGTGATATCATGTTAGAACATATTTCTTTATGATACACTACATGTTCTTAGAAATCTTACAACACATAGGGTACTAGCATGTCTCACTGTATTCTTGTATCATTATATCTAAAAATCCATGGAGGGAAATTTTATAATATGAGATTGTGTAGGGGATAATTGGTCTATGTTTAGTGTGGTAAAGAACTCAGATGATGTTCTCCCTCCCTACTATAATACTACCTTGAGATGACACTTGAGATTATTAGTGAGACACGAGTTAGTTTGACTCGATCTCCATAGATTTTGGTGTTTATTTATTATATTAATTTATATACTAAAATAATGTAATTATATTATGTATTTATATATTCTAATAGTAATTATTTTATTATGAGACCATCCACAACTTTGTCTTATGGAATTTACTTTCCTTAGGGTTGTATAAGATTTATATTGTATATAGTATTTGAATTAGAATTACTAATTTTATTAGTTATGGCTGTGATTTATTGTATTGTTTTATTCTATAGATTGAATGTTAATTAATTTGTTAAAAAAATTATTGCATTTTCTAAGTATAACTTGAGGGGTTGTAACATAAAATATATCTTCTAATGATTTATTAAATGTTTTTAGAATTTGACTTGAATGTTGTAATTTATAAATTGAATGGATATGGGATAAAGGTATAAACATGGGTTCCATTTTAATAGTATGACCATATCATTCATAAAATATATTGAAATTTGTAGTGGATGCCACTAAACAAATTAAAAAGTGATAGATGATTGATTGAAGGATGTTTCCAAGCAAGGATACATGAAAGGGGAAATATTGGATTGGAATTAGATTCAAATGAGAGAAAGCATGGTTGTCATGTCTTCATCATTCCTAATTAATGGGTATGGGAGATTGAATGAAAAGATAATGATCTAATTTGAAATAGATCTAAAATCATAATTTTAAAAAGAGAAAAGAATATTTGACTCAAACATAGTCAAATTTAAAATAACTTGACTATGAACAGTTGATTTTGAACAAAGTTGACCGGATTGGACTTGAACTTGGAATAGACCTATACAAAAAATAGGAAAATGAATAGTAAATCACAAAATAAATATTTTGAAGTTGAATAGATTTGATTTAAACACGATAAAATAACTTATAAA
>JARHVA010010316.1:0-45000 GCA_037957365.1 Torreya grandis | reverse complement strand
GAAGATTGTTAAAGAGGCTCAAAAGAAAGGTGTGGTTTGTTTTCCTATAGGGTGTGCCATATGTGTCTAGGAAAAGAACTTATATATGTTTTTATAATTGTTAATTTAAGTTAATAAATAACACAAAATAAATGAAAACAAGTTTAGATCCTAAGACCTTATGAGGAATACAAAAGGTTAGTCAATAATGCATTAGATTCAAATTGCAAACCTTCAGTAAAGACTTATTTGTATGGGATGTAGATTAGATGTATATTTTAATGATATTCATCAATACCAATTCTATGAGGACATCTCCATTGAAATTATGAGTCATGTTTTACTTGATCAAGAATTTGGGGATGTGATGCACAAAGAGACATGATGATTTGACAATACTTCATTATATATATATATATATATATATATATATATATATATATATATATATATATATATATATATATATATATATATATATATATATATCATGATAATTTTTATAAAAATATGTCCATTTATAATAAATTAGGATCAATGAGGACCCTTAATTTTTAAATCAATATGAATATTTTCAAATAAGTCCTCAAGGGTGCACATGGATAAGCACATGAATCACTAATGTGAGTAATTTATCTTAATCAAGATGAACGGTGAAGAATGATATTTGAAAATATGAAATGAGAGTTAATATAATACCTTCATATTTTTTACAAGGTTAAGGGTGGATAGTTATTCTCTAGAAAACATATGGATCATTAATGTCAGTCTCTCATCTTGTTTCCAAGATGAAGGGTTGAGAATGCTCTCACATAAGATTCATTATGGGCTCTTCGTATTGTCTTCAAGATGAAGGGTGAATAATAATATTGTATATTATTTCACTTATTAATTTAATTAAATACCATAAAAATATTCCATAAGATCTCAAGATCCTTTATTTTCATAAAAATGCCCACTTAGAGAGAAAAAGAGGAATTATTTAATTACAAGATAATTATAGTTCTATTTTCAATATAACTATAATTAGAAGAATGATTTAGAGAAGGGAAATTAATATAATTAATTTATTAGAGAAGAGGTATTTATTGAAATGACCAAAAAAAGTTATTAAATAGAGAATTTGACTAGAGAATGATAATTGAATAGAAAAAATTAACTGGAGAATGATGATTGAATAGAGAAATTGACCAAAAAAGGAAAATTGATAAATTAAGTAGATAAGGATAATTGAACATATCTACTATATTGAACTAGATCACCTAGAGATTCCCTAAGGTGAATTTAAACATGTATGTTAGATGAACAAATGATTTTTGACTAGATTGTGTGTAATTTTAGGAAGTCAATCGATTTTAAAATGTGACACAAAAGTGATAAAAATGGATTATTTACACTGGTAGTACTACTAAGGAGAATTTATAGGTGTAGTATTTAGTAGTTTAGGATTTATGATGCTCTTTATATTGTAGACACTAAATATGAATTATATAGTGCATTAGTCTTGTATACTTGACAAGCAATTCTCATGGCTACACCTTTTAGTTCTAAGAACTTCCTACTGTTATAAGGCTCAAATATACTATATCTTGTGCTTATAACTTATTTATTAGTCTAAATATATGTTATTATGATTACTATGCCTTATATTCTATGTAAAATTCTATAAAATTGATTATTAACATTCTCTACAAGTTTTGAATCTGTACTTATTTTCTAGCTTCGTAAACACTTGTGTCCCAGCCAGATGCCTACGTTAACACTAGTGTCTTATAAAAAAATAAGTGTCTAGTGCCCTAAAGTCATCAAATTTATTAGTTTAATATGTCTTTATGGTCAACCTAAGTGAATTAATGTGATATATTTATAAAAGGGATTGTAGTATATATAAGATCAATCCTCATTCATTCCTCACCTAACATAGACCTAACAAATCAAAAGGCAACCTAATAAAGTCATTCAATAAAGAATTAAAATGAGAAAATATTTTCTATTCTTTCCTATTTCAATATCAATCATAGGGATAATCCATCTACATCTTTTAAATATTGAAAGATCATTCAATGAGTCATATTTTCCAATTTAGAAACTAGGTCACTCTATGTACATGCACATCACATATTAAATTCTTATGTAAACACAAGATAAAATATAGGGTAAAATTATATAAGTATGAGACCTATTAAAATTATTTTTTATGTAGGTATCACCCATTGATATATGGGTCCTTGTGGTAACTTGACACGGTGTTCCCACTAACCCATTTTTATGATTGTCACTCTAAGGGGGAGAAAGCTAGTTTTGATCATTTGACAAAGAGTGATAGCCTATGTGTGATCGATAAACACACAAGATTAAAGATGATAAAAACCTTGAAAGGTTATAGGTGGTCACATTTATATCTAGTCAATATTCCATACTAGACACTTGCATCTAGATTAGACATCAACATTGACACAATTGTCTAGGGCTGACACAAGCATATGAGGCCATAAAATGTAAATTTTATAAATTGTGATGATTGATTAAAAATTTATATCTATTATATTCTTAACCTATTCCATATTAGATATATGTGTACAAAAAATCTAGATAATTAATTTTATTTCTAGTTCATTTTAATATCATTCAATAGCTATACTTTTTATTTTATCATTTCTTAGCATTTAAATTTAGAATAATATTTATTTGAGTTTAAAAATTAAATGACCTATTATAGATCTATTTATCACCCTTGTGCTTATTCATTTATATATTATCAACCATATACTATATTAATCCATCTCAATCTAGGGTTAAACACACACACACACACACACACACACACACACACACACACACACGCACGCACGCACGCACGCACGCACGCACGCACGCATGCACGCACGCACGCACACACGCACGCACGCGCGCGCGTGTACACACACACACACATAGAGGACTCTATGGTGAAACAATATAAGGAATGGGGGTTTGTATAACCCATCATTGAGTTTTTTGTGGTTTCTTTAAAATAGTAGAAATAAGAACATGTCTATTTTCTTTAGGTAACTTATTATGATGTGTAGTAGTAGATGAGGATTTCATTTGATCCATTGTGTGTCTTTGATGAAATGGTCTCTTAATTACTAGTTCCTTAATAAATAAGATTGCTTGTTGTTTATCCTTTCATGAAGTATTAACCTTAGTACATTTGATAATTAACTACCTAGTTATAAAATTATCTTATTCAAGTAGATGTCCATATGAAATTTTAGAAACTATAATTACACTATTGGCATGGATGTATTTAACACACCCATGAAATATAAAATTTACTAAGTGGAGTATATGTATCGGGGCTCATCACAAAAATATTGAAAAGACTCTTATGTAAGGTATAGCTGAAAAGGTAGTAACCACATGTGCTACACCCACCTATAAAGGTAGGTCAATTTCACTAAGAACATGTTATGATGTCCCATTAAATACTATAAATGATTTCATATAAGGTAATAAATCATGATGTGTATAACCCAAATACATAAGTAATGTCATGGTGTAAACATTATCACTAACACCATTATGGATCATAACATTTTGAATAGACTAGTGTTCAATGTATGCTTAAATGATTAATGAATGAAAATATGAGTCATCATCCATAATATCTCTATCATTAAAAATAATATAAGGTATCTAAACCATGGGAAGTATACACCATTTATAATTACCAATAAACCCATATGATTGGTGCCGATAATGTGATGGACGAGGATGTGCATTATAATCCATTTACACTTCTGATCTTTCTTAGAATGATTTTGAAAAGGATTGTTAAATATCTTTTGATTTTAGTGATTAGTAGGTTTTGAACCTAATTTAAGTGGAGGATAATCAAATGTTTTTTTTGGTTATCTATGAGGTTTTAGATCTTATACTTCAAGGTAAAACATTTGTTCATAGAATTCCTAGGGCATTGGTGATAATCATAATAGGCATTTTCATCATATACTTTTTGTAGAGGTTGAATCATATTAACTTATATAGAAGGAGGGAAATATATGAGGTGACACTCCACAATATTTATAATTAATAAATACAAAGACTCAAATAAGCATGAAAATTATCTCCTTAGTGCATTGGATAAGACAAGCTAATAAGTTATTGTGACACTACATCAACTGTAGTAGTTGTTTCCTTTTTAGGTTCTATAGGTTTCACCTTAAAACTTGGTTAGATATCAAAATTTTTATTGTATTTAGTCAATGTATTTGATACATACTTATTTTTATTCAATGAAATAAGTTTTATTTCATGATCATGAACAACATGGCATAAATCATCTAAAGTTTTAATTTTTTTGAAAATAATTGAATCATGTAATGAGATAAGTAAAATTTGATTGAATATGTTTTTAATATCTTTATCTATCATTGGATTACTCATTTTAGCCAACATTGTCTTTTACCTCCATACATATTCATTGCTAGGTTTATTGGTTCCTTATTTGATATTTATAATTTGGGAATAGGAAACCTTTTCGGTAATGCTGATAAAGAAGTGTGCCAAAAATTGATCCATAAAAGGTTTCAATTCTCTTTTTTTTTGGATTATTAAATCATAAAATTACCTTAGAGTATATTTCTTAAGTATCATTAGAAATAATTTGGTCAAAAATTTATCATTAGAGGCATAATCAAGGCTTGCCACATAGAAAGATCAAAGATTTTGTTCAAAATCATCTTTTCCCTCATAAAATGTGAACTTAGGTACAACAAAACTAGTTGGCAAGGGGTGTAAATATATTTTATGTGAAAAAGGGTTATGCAACACCTCTTGTGAATCAAGAAAATAAAGTTATTTCATATAATTTTGTTTGATATTTTCAACCTTTATTTTAAACATTTATATATTTTGGATAATATCTTGCACATTTTGATCACTAAGGTTTTAATTTTGGAAGTTACCAAAGGAGGTGTACCCATAGTTTGAGTTGATATAAGCATTAAAACTGGTAATTGGGTTGAAGGTCCAATGTCTCGCAAGAAGGATGTAATAATAATAGGATTTTTTTCAAGCAATAGTGGTGTAAACACATATCTCATTCCCCCATTAGAATAATGAAGTGATGATGTGCTCAAGGGGAGAATTATCAGTATATGGGGATGTCCTGTATCTCTAATAGCATGATCAATATATGTACCTAGTTTTTCATCTATGTTTTTTTGATTTTTTGGTTTCTAATATGGTTTTGAGGATCTCATCAAGATCTTATATGCTTTATCAGATATGTGCACAAAACATAGAAATATCTTATACATGATCTTCATATATTTTTTCATTACATTCATTGTTTTCATGATCATAATAATCTTCTATGATAACTTTGATAGCTATTTTTTTAGTTTCATTAACAACATTTCATTAGGCATGGGATTTGTTACTTCATTGGCTTGAGCCATCTTAGGTGGACAATGAAAAAGTTATAATTGTTAATTAGAAACAATAGATAATCTAGGATTATGCCTATGTTTCATACAAATACTAGAGTAAATCTATAAAAATAAAATAATGAAAAATATCACAAGGTTAAATACCCTAAGGTAAGACTGGGTTTTCATAAAGAGATAGGTTCACCAAATGTTTAACCCTTTGTTTGATAATACAAGGGTAAATAGAGTTAAAAATATAGAAATGAATAATTAAAAGGGTGGTAAATAGATCTATAAAATGCTAAATAATTTTCAAACTCATAAAAAATATTTTGAATTTAAATACCAAGATATGCCAAAAATATAAAGTAAAATTATTGATTTATATTGTAATAAATTAAAAACAAGAGTACTTAGCTATTTTATTGTGCACATGCAATTTTAGGTTGAAACAAGATGAAATTGGACTAGATCAAAATCTTGAAACTATCTTCACATCCTAGAATTTTACATTCTATGGCCTTAAATGCTTACATCAGATCTAGACAATTATGTCAACATGGGTATTTGATTATGATTCAGGTGTCCAATATGAAATATTGACTAGATTTTGATGTGACTAACTTGAGACTTTTGGGTTTTATATCACGTTTATTATAATGTATATAGATAACATGCACATGATATCACTCTTCATCAAATGATCAAACCTTAGTTTCCTCACCCTTAGAGTGACTTTGGGAAAAATGGGTTAGTGAACACATAATGTCAAGCTTCAGTAAGGATCACTCTATCAATGGGAGCTTCCTACACAACGAATTATCTAAATATGGCCTTAGACTTATGTAGTTATCCCCTATGTTTCATAGTATATGTGCAAAAGGGTGTAACATGTGATATGTAAATTACATACAATAAATTACCTTTTAACTTGTCAAATAAACATAATGGGTTGATTCTTCAGTACTTTAGACCTATAAATAAACTGATCTTATAAATAATATGAAAATAGGAATGAATAGGGTAGTTTTGTTCACTTGAATTCTCAATGGATAATTATTTCATTTCTCTATATTTGAGAGGCATGTATTTTCTAGGTGAGATATGAATGAGGGTTGATATTGTATATATACCAATACATTTTAAAAATATATTTCACTAAATCACTTAATCAAACCATAAAAACATATTATATTTTAAAATTGGATGGCTTTTAGGCACTAAAGACTTAGTGGGAAAATAGATTCTTGTGTCGACTTAGGCATCTAGCTGGGACACAAGTGTATGTTAAGTTATAAAATAGGTACATGTATAAAACTAGAAGATAAGGATAATGATTAAGTCTATAGATTTTTTTCACAACATAGAAGGCTTGATCATTAGAATAACATGTAGTCAAACTAAAAGAAGCAATTTGGCATAAAGAGATAGCGGATGCAAGCCTTTCGATAGCATGAAGGTATTAAAAAAAAGGGTAAAACCATTATATGTATTTACCAAGTATACAATACTAAGGTATTATATAATTTAGATTTAGTGTCTATAGGCTCAAACAAAAGGCAAGGTGTGTTGTATACACCTAGGTATGGATTTATTTATTTTAATCTAGTAATTTAATCCTTATACACTAAGAGATTAAATGGGGGGAGTGAAAATAATAAAATATGATTATTAATAACATATAATTATTATACACTTGATAAATACAAATTAGGGCTCTACCCTTTAGTTCTTGACCTTTCATCTACCAAAAGGCTCACATTCACCATCTCACTGTGCCTAACTAGTTATCTTATGGTTTGACCCTATCATTAAAATGACTCATATCACATTTACACTAAAAAATGCTTAAAATATGATTTATATCCTTCACTATTAGTTACAAACCTTTAATAGTTTTCCATCATATTAGGATATTTAATTTACACAAGGATAATAGTTTCGACACTAGTGTCTAGTTTCCTTATCAAGTGTTCATATCTAAAAATTCATCCAAATGTAAAATATTTCAAAACATATGGTTTACTTTTGTTTATTATCTAACCCTCCCATGACATATTTTCAAAAGGTGTGGTATAAATACAAAACAAAAACCATTCATCATTATCAAGTACACAAGTAACTAATACCAATCAAACACATATTGAAGATCATTAAGTAAATTGTAAAACTAAGTTATACTACCTTATTCTTACCTATTTCTATATCAATCATAGGATTAGTCATATTACAGGTGTAAATAATTCAAATAATAACCCATGAGTGGTATTTATCAAGTTACAAGTTATATCATTTCATGCCCTTGAATATAGCATATTGCACCCTTGTACACACACAATCCCATACTTAGTGGAGAACTACATATGTCTGAGGCCCTATTTGGATTATTGTCTATGTAGGTAGTGCTCATTGATAGAGGGATCCTTGAGGTCAAATCAAATTCCCCACTAACCTATTTTTGGTAAGGTACAAAGACCTAAAGTGAATAACTAGGGTTTGATATACATATACTCATACAAAACATGTGCACATGATCCAAATATGTCAGTAGAAAGGAGAAAAAAACTAAAAGAGTGAAACTACTGGATCTAGAAAAGAGTCTATCTTTTGGGAAGGACATAAACATCCATAGGAGGAGACTATCATTGATGCAAGTATAAGTAATTGATAAAAGTGTTCGGGTAGTAAAAATATTAAATAAACTACACATAGGGATGAGTTTGAGGACTTAGACAAAGCTAGGAAATAGTGACAATCTAAAATAGAATAAAAAATAAGATATGATTCTCTTAATCCTTAGTTGTATAATCATTGTTATATTTATTACATATCTTTAAATGAATGTATTACCAATATTTTATTATACTAATTAGATCTAAATTTTACATTAATGGATTCAAATATTTTATTTCTATAGTGTGCTTATGTAAATCCACTTTTGAATGAAATAATACCCTTGACAACCTTGGCACTGATTCACCTTTTTAGGTTGATACAGTTACATGATTTGACCCAAGGGATCTTGGTTAGAGTAAGTATATAGTTGAGTTATGCAATTGATATTTATTGATATCAATGGCCTTGGTGCAACTCATTCTTGTACTAGATTAAGAGCATGATCACCCTCAAATTATCATCTTCACATCTCAAAGGTTCATTTATGAACCTCTTTATTCAACGCTTCAAAAAATATGCATTATTACCAAACCAAAGTACCAAGGGACAAAATGGTTGATTTGAAACATAGGTGTACTCCTTCCTTGGTCTTTTTTCTTTCAATTTTTTTAGTTATTCAACTTTTAGATTATATGCACTAATTACATCATAACATGATCTTGGTTGTAGGTAATACACAAGGCTCAATCACATAAATGTGTGTTGTACACACTATGGTACACATTTATTTATTTTAAACTAATAATTTCATCCTTATGGATTACTAGATTAAAGGGGGGAAAATGTAGATACAAAAATTTGAATATATATTATAAAATAGTCTTTTACACATAAAAAATCACTAAGGGATCAACCTTTAATTTTAGGACCTTTCTCCTATTTAAATTCTGATGTTTACCATATAACAATGTTTAAATGCTTATCTTATAGTCTAAACCTAATGTTTTGATTACTCAAATCCCCTGTAACCCATAGTGTACATAAAACTTGATTTATATATTACTATGATAGTTATAAATATTCAACAAATTTTTATCCTCTTAGACACTACCATCCATAATAGGAAAATAATGTTGATCCTAGTGTTTCACATCTGATGTTAATGTCTAAACATTATAAATGGTTAAATTTAAATTTTTTTTGACATGTCTGAGTCAACCTATTTATCTTAGTTAACCCTCTTGTGAGATAAGTGGTCGACACTCATTGGTCCCATAGTGATAGATAAGAAACCCCCCACTCATTGGTCCCATAGTGATATATATTGCCCAACCCCATCCCAACTATATAGAATTTATCTTATAGATCTATTTGGGGCCATCATCCCCCTCATATATAGATAGGGACCCATATATATAGGTGGGTAGAGCATAGTGTTGTTTCCAAAATCAACTCAGCTCATTTTTGGAACAACCCCTACGAAACTTGTCTGTTTCACATTTTTTCTCTAAATTCATTTTTCAAGACAAGTTTTTCTTGTTCTCACATTTTCTTAACTGGTATCGTTCAAAGTTTTTAATTTCTTTTTATTACGTTTTCCCCAAAATGTGAAAGTCATTGTAGTCTCGATGTGACCAGGGGACAAATTTCCCATTTCCTAGAGTTAGTCTTTTTCTTGCTTTTTCATGCAAAGGTGGCAAATTTTTTTGTCAATGCATCTTTGTTTCTTTTCCATGCACTAGAGGCATTTTTCACTACCCTTGAATCCAAAATGCAAGAGCGGTGAAATTTTCTGCCCCTACATTTTCCTCCTCATGTAGGAGCAGCGAATTTCACCGCCCCTGTATATCTTTTAAACTTTAGTGTAGGAGTAGTGATTTTTGCCACCCTTACACTACCTCATTTTTCATGCATGGCATTTATGGCCATGCACATCGAGTGGTTGGGGGTGATTATAGCCCCATTTAATCTCTTTTTGATCCTTTTTGATTTATTTCTTCCAATCTTCCTCCTGCCTTCTACCTTTGGATGATCTAGCAAGTGAGAAGAAGCATGTTTTCATCAGATTCAAGCTCATGCATTATTTTCTAGGTAGGTATTTATTTTTATGTTTTATTTAATGTTAGTTCCTCTTTTTAAATTTTCTCTCTCCTTTGATAGGTTTTCATTACATTTTCTTTCCTCTTCTTCCCTTCCTCCCCGTTCGGTTTTTATTTCTTTTCCTCCATGTTAGGGTGGCAAATTTTGCCACCCTCCCTTTTCCTTCCCATCTTTCTACCCATGTAAGGGTGAAAATTTTCATCACCCTAACATTGCATTTTATCTCATGCACTGGTAGCAAATTTTTCCACTGATGCAACCCGACCTGACTACAGTGTAAGGGTGGTGAAAATCGCTGCCATTACACCTAAGTTTCACAAGTGCAAGGGCAAAAAAAATGCTGCCCTTACATGTTATTTTTCCCTAATATGCGTTAATAGTGAATTTTGCCACTGATGCATTTTTTCTCACCTTAACATGCAGGGGCGGTAAATTTTGCCACCTATGCATGCAGACCCATTCCACATGCCATGGTGGCAAATTTTACCACCCCTGCATCCTTTTTCTCCATTTTTTATTTAACTTCAGATAGTTTTTATTCTTTCCATTTTTTGCATCCACTCCCCTTTTTCCTCTCGCTTTCCAACCCACTCACACTGTAGTCCTTTCAATTGCCCTTCCTTGGTCATGATCACTCGACGTGTAATTTCCCTAAATTGCCAATCTTTTCCTAATTTCCCGATCATGATTGTTATCACAGTTCCCCCTAAAGATCCTCCTTCATCAAAGTACTCTCAATAAAGGCCCATCATAATGACTAAAGCTTCTCTAAAGAAGTCAAAGGCCATGAAGTACTAGTATTAAGGTGTTTTCCTAATCACCTTGGTCACTTCTAATGTCGACGACATTAGAGACACAGAGATCGGCCACGTGGATATGGCCGAGTTCATGGAGAGAACCAAGGTGACAAACCTGAGATCAGAGATGAAAAAAATAATTGAAAGCAACATTCATCTAGTCTCCTCTTTCCTTGTGGTGGTGCATCACACATAGTTCATCCTTCAGTGCACCCAATTCTATAACAGAGACACCAAGGTAGTATCAGATGCCAGTGGCAATGTAATAATTCAACTGGAACCAAAATTTATCGATAAAGTTTTCATGTGCCCTCTTACTACCAAAGTGTTTAAAATCAAGTTCATTGAGGCATAGAAAGAATATGACAAAGATCTTGAGATGGCAAAAAAGGTGATGAACAATAGATGGCTCAAGACTCCCACAGCCAACTTGTCTAGATGGCCACAAAATTTTATTAGAAGTGATTTTAAAGAGGAAGTTGGTGACTTAATTACTCTTCTCAACATAATATGAGGTCTACCATCATCTTCCCAATTCCATGAATGGATGTATCCCTTTATTAAGATAATTATACAAGGGAAACAAGTCATCTTCTGGGGTGAGTAGATCATTAATGCTCTTCATGATCAATTGACAAAGGTGTCTACTACTTCAAAGTTCTATATGACTTCATACTTAGTATACATCACAGCTTCAATGCAAACCTTTCTAGGTTTGACAATTAAAGGAGATAGAAGAACCACCCCTGTTTATTCATATTACCCTCATCTAACACTAAAAGGATCAATCTGTTACTTTAAGAGGGTAAATGACACCTTATTTTTGGTATTTCTAGAGCAAAAGAGAATATCAAATGAAGCTTGGACTATTGTTAATGATTTTGGCTGCATGTTTTTATAATTCCCTACCTTTTGCTATCTATGGGTTAGCTTTTTCCAAGGCTATCTCTACATGCTCCTCAAATTTCCTTTTGAAAAATTAGTCCTAATGGAGTTATGTAGATAGATTATTGTCATGCACACTAAGCAAATGGAACTTAAGAAGCCGAGTTTTAGGTTCTCAATAGAAATTGGTAGATACTCAGTTTTGACTGCCACCAAAGCAAAGGTAAGGGAGATAGAAATGCAACTTGTCACCATGAAGCAGTTCAAAAGAAGGCCCAATTTAAACTATAGGGGTGTCAAGGATATGATTATAAGAAAGACTTAGTTTCATGAGCCCATGATTGAAGACATTTGGATAGACTTGAGAACAATAGAAGATATCAAAAGAATGGACTATAACAGACTGTCCCTAGAGCAAATTGAATATCTAGGGCTTGCAAATATTCCCCCAAATCTAGTTGATGATAAAAATATAAT
Organism: Torreya grandis; assembly: GCA_037957365.1. Lineage (NCBI taxonomy): Eukaryota > Viridiplantae > Streptophyta > Pinopsida > Cupressales > Taxaceae > Torreya > Torreya grandis. The sequence goes on along the minus strand of JARHVA010010316.1, from coordinate 32,732 downwards.
TAACAATAGATACCTAGCTGAAAAAGTTTCTAACTCTCCTCTTCCTCTAATTTAGTGGTTCTAAAAGGAGTTGACTTCTTTAAGGATGAGATTCGAACCAATATTAGCTAACACCAATGATTAGCTAATGACCAAAGGAATCACATTAAATGAATTCATCATAAGATCAGAGGCTTAATTCCAAGAGGAAATAAGGAAGAGAGCAAAGAATATGACTAAGAATAAAGGTGACATTCCTTCTCCTTTTAGGCCTCACAAGCCTAGGATCATCTTTGTGTCGAAGAAATCAAAGGGTGCTGAGAAAGAACTAGAATCGATAGCTATGGGGGTTGGATAACAAAGCACTTAAGAACAGGTAGTGGAATGGATGGAGACAGATGATAGGCCTTTAGAGTAATAGGGAACTAAAAATATATCTCCCCTAGAGGGGGCACAACCACTTGCAGGGGTTTCTTCTTCTTCTCCACCCCAATCCCCTATGGCAGCTCCTTCACCTCTTTCTCCCATCAGTATTCCTTCTTCTAGAGCTACCTCTCCTTCTAGATTTATTTTTGGTGACCCTCAAGGGGCTTTTAGAGATGTTCTTTGATCATCAGGATCTATCCCTAGTCTCTCATCTCCTTCTTTCAATATCAGAGATAGTCTACCATTAACCAGCTAGCGGCCAATATAGTTTCACCTGCTATAGCCACTGCACTCATTTTTCCCACTAGTATTGTAGATGTTACCTCAGTAACACCAGCTATAGGGACTATTACTATAGTAAGTGCTTCTACTTTTCCACATTAGTTATTAGCTTTCACACCCAAAAGGAAGAAGCAAGCCATCCTGTAGATGACTTTGATTTTGGCAAAATAGTGCTAGTGAAAGCTAAGACCCCCAAGAAGCCAAGGATCCTTTCAAAAATGGTTGAGGAAAAGGGGCACAAATTTCTATAGATAGCCAAACCTCCACAAGATGCAACATTAGAAAATTTTGACATGAGCAGCTACTCCATTACTCATGTTGAGTTGGGGAAAGTAACTCATGAGGGTGTGAAGAGCGACCTATAGTCTGTAATGGATATCATGGTCTAAAAATTTGACAGGGAGAAAGAGATGAAAAATTATTACAAGGCAAAGGTAGAATAATTGATCGTGATAGTCAGGAGATTCACTTTCACTCCTAAAGTGGCAACTCCAAAAGCCTTTTCCATAGATGATCCTATTATCCAGAAAGCAAAGAAGACCTACATGAAAGGGAAAGTACTTGAAGATTATATAGAAAAGATGCATACATAAGGAATTTCCTTGCTTATAGAGGTTGCTGAGAAGACAGAGAAAATGAAGAAAATGAGGACAGAGTTAAAAGATCTTGTCTCTCTTATTTCTCAAGATATTAATAGTACAAATAAATAACTTAACAAGTGAGTAGAGATGAAAGCTCTAAAGAAATGCACCTTAGTGTCGATCGGCCTCATTGATAACAAAGATTTCTATGTTGAAATCAAAGAATCATTGATATACAAAATTTAGGTACTTAAAGAGCTGATCAAATATCTCAAGTCTTCGAAGGATGCAAGTGAAAAAAGTGACACCGACCTGTTGAATAGATTGGAATAATTGCCTTGCAGACTCACCTCTAGAGATAATCAATTTATTTTAGCAGAGGAGATGGTTTAGGAATTAAAAGGTATGATTAAAAGGGATTTTGAAGAGAAAGCATTTTCAAAGACTTCTGTGGATAACATTTTAGATACTCAGTTAACTTTGGATAATCTAAGAACTAGGTTAACTAGTCATGCCAAAGCAATCACAGCATTGAAAGATGCTACAATCAGAGCCAAAGTAATCTTCAAGAATACCATTGCGCAAGATAGTTTAGGAATTCAGGCATCTATCACCATGTATGATGCTCATCTAAAGAAGTCCAGTGGCAAGAGTTGAATCATTCCTTCATTCTCTCTTCTTCATTCTTCTCATGTACTTTGTAATCGATTTGGGACATTCGCTCATGTACTTTTGTCATGTGAAAGTACATGCACTTTTGTAATATGTAATTACATGTAGAAAATCCAAAAAATGTCCCAAAGTTAATGCTGACTCATCTTTGACTAGGTTTTCAATATTTTAATCTTTTTCCAAATTTGAAGGTTTTTCTCTATATATAGAGGGAACCTCTTTTGTAAAAATATCTCTGGATAATGAAGAGCAAAAAATCTACTGAAATTGAGACACTTCTTGAGACTTTGTGCTCAATTTGTAAATCATATTTTGTTGAATGAATGAGAAACAAGTTAATTTCAGACTTTGTGTTGAAGTAATTTGTGTTACTTAGGAAATAGTTCTTATGTTCTCTTTTTTGATAATCTTTCATATATTTGATTTAATAAGTAAAGTGTGTGTATTGAAATTATCTAAAGATGATTCTAAAATATAAAAGAAAGGCTTTGAGTTGCTTTTATCTTGGTGACCCTTTCATCCATTGTAGTTTTAGGTGAAGACTTTTGGCTTTGTTTTACTCTACTATTACGTGTGCTCTGAATCTGTGAAGGAGGCAATGGAAGACTTTGTTCTTTCATGGGTTTCCTTATGGACCTTGCTATTACTCTGGGAGATTTTTTGCTATGCATTGGATACTATTTTTGAAAGAAGAGGAATGCTTTTAGCCATCAACCAGGACCTCTCTCTTTTATTTCATGAATGTCATCTCTGAAAAAAGAGAGATGGATGCTGTTATACTACCTTGAGTATTATTTTTTGTTTAATTATATACATATATAACATATAAGTGATTCATAGGGAACCTCCCCTTGATGAGATGAGAGATTTATCTCATTAAAATGTGGCAAACCTACACTTTTTGTGGCATAAATCTCCTTGTACTGTGGTTGATATACCCATTTTTTCAGCAGTTAGTTGACGACAAAATATTCACCCAACAACTTTTAGCGACTCCACTAGGGATTACGAATGTGTATTTTGAAGCCTCAAGCTTCAATTTGAAGTAGATCTAGTTCCTTTTTCATTTTACACTTTGGCAGATCCACTGTACACATGAGGCTAGAGAGATCAAGGTATTGTTGATCCTATATTCGAGTTGGTGTGACAAACTAATTTTGAGATTTCTCCTCCACCATCTCACCTTTAGTGAACTAGGAGTTTCCCTCCTACCAACGCTAGATCTCCCATATCTGGTGAAGCTTCTAGTCTCAATACTGGTAAGGCTTTGTCATTATTGACCCCAACAAGATTTGTTATCCTACCATTTAACTGACCTATCATAATGGCCAAATGTCTGTGGGGTAATTCTTTTTTCCCTCTTAATCTGACCCCACCTTTACATGAACTACCTCATAGTTCTAGAAAGAATTTTCCCAAATTCTTTGGTGATGGGAAAGTTCACCCTGATGAGCATATTGCTACCTTCTCTATAGCATGTGGTGTAATAGGTGTGGAATTCAAAGATGTGGTAATGAGACTTTTTGTAGAAACTCTGTAGGGTGCTACTGCATATTGGTTTTACCACCTTCAAGATCAAAATATAACTGACTGGAATACACTCAAATCCAAGTTTAAAGCTAGGTTTAAACCTACTAAAGATGCACATGCCTTGTTGGCTCAGCTTACACAGATGAAGAAGGAACCCCATGAGCCCATGAGGGATTTCATAGCAAAATTCAATAAGTTAAGGAACTAGATTCCTACCTATCAGAGTTATTGCTAGAATTTGGATAACGTGAGTGCAATGGAGATGTGATCACACAAGATGAACAAGTGCACACCACATATATGCTAAAGTAATTTGAAAACAACACAAGAAGATAAATTGCACAAAACAAAATGGAGAAAACCAAAATTTGATTAGCATGAGATGGCCAAAGTGAGGAATACATATAGGAGAGTACGTAAGTAACTCCTCTACAAAAGGTGGACAAGGCAACCCAAGAATAGACAGTAACTCCTCCATGAATGGTGGTGACAAGGTGCTAAGAATAGAGAAGTAACTCCCATCAAGGGAGTTACTTATGAAATTTTTATTACACCTATGACACATCTATGACACACACCTCCACATAAGCTAGCCTATCCCACAAATGTAGGAAAAATCCATGTATGCACAAGAAATACAATTTCCCTAATTAATAAACAAGGAAAAATAAAAACCTACACTAATACCCCCCATAAGCGCAGCTTAGGTGGGCAGTGTGAAAATATAAAATGGATCCCGACAACTAGGCTTGATGAGGTACCCATGTACAAATGCAATCTCCCATAAGATAGATAAAAGGAGAAAACTCGTAGAAAAAAACTCCCCCCAAAAGAGAGACATAAAAGAAAAGAAGAGGCTAGAAGGCCCCCCCTAAAGATGATGTTGCTACAGATGTGGACTACACCCCAAGAAGAGCTCGTAGATGAATGAACTTTCTCTTAGTGAAAGGTTTGGTGAAGGTGTTTGCAACCTACTCCAAAGACTGGCAAAATATCAAGTCAATGACCTAACTATGAATAAGATCTCGAATGAAATGCATGTGAATCTCTATGTGCTTGGTTCGCTGGTGCTGAACTGAATTCTTAAAAATTTGAATGGTACTTTGGTTGTCATAATAAATGATGGTGGGCTAGTTGATAGGAATGCCAAACTCAAAAAGCATCCCCTAAAGCCAAATAGCCTTAGCATCTGCATTAATAGCTCCCCTGTACTCTACCTCTATGGATGATATAGCAATAACATTCTACTTCTTTCTAGACCAATTGATATGACCAAAACCTAGAGAGAAACTATAACTAGAAGTGGACTTATAAGTCTGTGAATTGCTAGCCCAATCTAAATCTGTATATCCAACCAAGTCAACCTCTATGCCAAATCTATAATGAATCCCATATCTATGTGAACCCTATATGTAATGTAAGATCCTCTTAGTTGCTTTCCAATGTAGCTCATGGGTTTCCTGCATGAATCTAGAAACAAGTCCCACTGTATATGAAATGTCAGGCATGGTGTGAGTTAAGTAGATGAGACTACTAACAAGTTGTCGATATCGAGTGGCATCAACCAATGGTAAAGAAAAATTAGCCTCAAACTTGACTCCTGATAGAAAGGGAGTCGGAGATGGCTTGCAATCAACCATGTGAAATTGAGCCAATAAGTCAAGAGCATACTTAGGCTGTGTAAGAGAAATCCTTGAATCTGACTATGAGATCTTGATGCCAAGGAAGTAGTGCAAAAAACCCAAGTCTGTCATGTCAAATCTATCTTGAAGAGATGCCTTCACTGCTGCAATAACTGATGAAGAACTCTCAGTGATCAAAAGGTCATCAACATATAGAACCAAAATCAAGAGTGAATCATCCTGCTATAAGAAGTAGACATTGGGCTTAGAATGACACCTAGTAAAACTTGCTATGAGAAGGAAAGAATCCATCTTGGCATACCAAGCATGAGGGGCCTATTTGAGGGCATAGATAGATTTCCTAAGTCTACATATTAAGGAAGAATCCTAAACAAATCTTGGCAGCTACTCCATATATATCTCCTCCTCTAGGTCTCTGTGAAGAAAGGCACTCTTCACATCCATATGGTGCACATCCAAACCATGTGTTATGGTAATAGCCAAGGTGAGTCAGATAGAAGTCATCTTTTCAATGGGTGCAAATGTCTCTGAGTAGTCAATGCCTACCACCTGTGAGAAACCCTTGGTGACCAATCGTGCCTTATACTTATCAACTGACCCATCTAATACAAACTTGGTCTGATATATCCACCTACATCAAACCATCTCTCTTCCCTTAGGAAGCAAAGTTAAATCCCAAGTGTGATTTTTGATTAAGGAAGGATATTCTTCCTCCATAGCATTATCCCACTCAAGAACCCCCGATGCCTCTCAAAAATTCTATGGATCTGAAACTGAAGCAAAGAAGGCATGTGGATCTCTATAAAGATCCCCCCTAGTACGTCTATCATCTGCATGATCTCCTGCCCAAGTGCCAACACTCTTAAGTGTCTGTCTAGCCCAAAGTGGCCCAAAAGTGGGCGAGTCAGGTGCTAACTCCTCATCCCCTAACTGACTAGAGGTGGATGACCCTACATCACTATCCTCACTGTCTAAACTCAAAGAAGAAGAAGATGACTCTAGCTTAAGAACCTACTATGGCTGATTTGAATCTGATGAGGAATCATCATGAAGAAGTAGATCCGATGAGGGAGAAGAAGTGTCAAGTGTTGAGTCTCTAGGACTCTCCTAAAAATGGACACTTCTCTTGATGAGCAACTCAGGAATGACTGGATCTAGAAGGTGATATCCTTTAATACCATCTAGATATCCTACAAAGATGCAAGACTTGGACTGATGTTCCATAGCTTTGTGTTTCTTCTTTAGAATGCGGGCCATGGATAGGGATCTAAAAACTCTAAGGTGCTCAACATCAGGTTTCCTTTAATGATAAGCTTCAAAAGGTGTTATCCTTTCAAAGCTTTGTGAGGAACCCTATTTTGGATGTAGTAAGCACAATTGATAGTTTCAGCCTAGTAATGTGGTGCTAAGGATTTGGAGTGAATCATACAGTTACCCATCTCTTTCAAGAACCTATTCTTGCATTTTGAAACCCCATTCTATGAAGGACTATAAGTGACTGTGCATTGCAAATCAATCCCCTCTGTGGTGCAAAATTTCTCAAACTTGATGATGACATACTCCCATCCATTATAAATTTGAAGAACCTAGATGGATTTCTCACTCTGTTTCTCAACAAGAGCCTTGAAGTCTAGAAAATTTTCAAACACTTCAGACTTTTGATTGAGGAAATATATCCAAGTGTACCTAGAGAAATCATCAATGAAAGTGAGGATGTACTTGGCCCTTGTGAAAGATGGTTTGGGAAAGGGTCCTGGTACATCACTGTGGACTAACTCCAAAGGTTGTGAAGCCCTCCAAGCTTTTCCTTTGTAAAATTATGCTTTGAGATGCTTCCCAAGGGAGCACCCCTTGCAAAGTCTTTTTGATAATTGGACACGAGGCAAGCCAATGACCATGTCATGTTTGCAAAGTTTCTCAAGGTAGAGGTAGTTAAGGTGGCCAAACTGCTCATGCCACAATTTGCTAACTCCATCTGAATGAGTCAGCAATGCTATTGGAGAAGAATCTAATGTAAAATGTGAGAAGGTGTATAACCTGGCTTGGTGATCTGCCCTACCCACTGCCACTGTAGTATCACTATACAACTTCATAATAGCCACTGAATCTGGTGAAAACTCAACTCTCATACCCTGACCAATGTGAGTGATTTGGTAAACTAATAGGAGATTGGTTGAAAGAGAAGGAATACTTAGAACATTATTGAATTTTCCTCCTTCCATTTCAACTAACCCTCTCCCTACAATAGAGACTGATGTGTCATCACCCAAACTAATTGAAGTCATGCTACAAGGCTCTAAAGATGAAAACTCAACTAGTTAAGAGCCAATGTGGTGAGAAGCACCTGAGTCGATGACCCATGAAGATGTAGAAGCTGTTGTAGCTACAAGAGCCTTGCCTTTTTCTCTCTCCTTACCCTTGCCTTTTGCCTTGGTAAAATCTTGGGTAGATGAATTCTGCTTGATGGACTCAGGAACACCTATGTTGTTCATCTTTGTAAGATGAGTTAGGTGATCTATTTTTTTCTGCATGCATTTGTGTTCATCATGCCCTGTCTTTTTACAATAGGCACACTTAACCTTCTCCTTCTTAAGTTTAGCATTGAAGGATGAAGACTCAGTGTTGTTTTTGGCAGGATTGGTGTTTTCTTTCTTTTTCTTTTTTTTTGAAGTCTTATCCTTACCATTTCCAGCTATCAAAGCTTGGGGTTGAGCAGACTTCATTGTGCCCATTTGAATTAGCTTATCTTGCTTCCTAGTCAAGTTGGCAATGAATGAATCCAAAGAAGGCATTTTCCATGTAGTGCCAATTGCACTTTTTGTGGCATGGAAAGTGGAGACAAATACTAAATAGCTTGGACCTAACTTTATGAGAATAGAAAGTATGAGTTGATCATCTTTCTTCTCTATCCCACATTATTTCAATTACAATCTAAGGGCCTTAAACTTAGTGAAGAAGTCCTGTAGGGTGTCAAAATTTCTAGGACTTAGACTTATGAGTTCGTTTTTGAGCTCATGACCTCTCATCTCATCAAGCTTCCCAAATAAATTTTCTAAGGTGTCCCATATGTCATTAGGAGTTTAAGAGGATTCTAAATGGAAGAGAAGTTTTGGAGACACAAACAAGCTCAGTAATCCATAGGCTTCATCACTATGGTTATACCATGTAATGTCCCTTACTTAGGGGCTCCTTTTTCTCCTACAAAAGCTCTGAACAACTGTAATATCCCCCTTCCAATAGGGAATATAGAAACACAAATAGTTCTGAACGAAGATACAATCTTGCAAAATAAATTTAGATAAATAATGAACCACAGTAAATCTCTTAACTGCCAATCAAAGATCTTATTATTCATCCAGATGATTACAATAGTTATCCTCTGTTATGCATATATAGAATATGAAAATACAGTCTTAAAACCTTGATTCCTCTAGCAAATTGGAAATAACCATGGGTCTGTGCATGTCTCAGCCTGTTGTGTCAAAAACACAGTCGCCGTCATTGGTCGATATACTGCCAACGTCAGTCACTATGGGTCCTTCTCTGCTGACGTCGGTCTTCAGTCGGCTGATGTCGGTCACTGGGATGCCGATGTCGGTCTCTGTGGATCTCTTCCTACCAATGTCGGTCTCTGTGCAAATTTGTATTGATCTGTATAGACTTCATACGGCAGCCAATAAAGTACAACCTATTTGTAGGACCCCTGATCTCAAGATATATGATTCTAATACAGAATATCTCTATCTGTATAATTTATTGAATCAAAAACTAAATAAATAAATACCTGAAATACTGTGATAACTTTTGTGTGAAGTTATCTCTCAAATCATCTACAATATTGTGATAACTTCTGTGTGAAGTTATCTCTCAAATCTGTAAATCTTTGTGATAACTTTTGTATGAAGCTATCTCTCAAATTGGCAATAAATCAGCTGATATTTCACAGCCTCTGAATCACACACAATGAAGAGTTGACATTCTCCACTGCAATGGAATCTTGGAACCCTTGGCTCAGTCTTCACAGAAGAATTTCTTCAATATCAAAATCAATAATCAATTCATAATCCAAACTCTCTCCCATGAGAACTCTTATACCCTTCCAAAGGTGTGCTTGCTAAAATTAGATTTCCTCAAATTAAAACTTGGGGTTCTAAAATTAGAATTCCTCAAATTAGAACTTGGGCTTCTTAAATTAGAATTTGGGTCTTAAAATTAGACCAATTAATTAATATCTAATTTAAAATTATACCAAATAATTAATTAATTAATATCTAATTTAAAATTAGACCAAATAATTAATATTTGATTAAATCAATCAAATATTAATATCTCCCTCAATACATGTCGGATCCTCAAACCGTATGAAGCTGGTGAACCAGGGAGTGATTTTGCACATGACCATATCAAAACAAGGGTGCTCTACTGTATGTCAAATATCCCTAAATAATAGGAGCTCAAGCCCAATGTGTCTGAAATACCCTGAATGAGAACCAACTATAGGAATTTTGTAAATCAAAGACAAGCCAATCTCCATCATGACCCTCTATCCATCCAATCAGCCTACGAAGGTCGCATAATAAGCTAATCATCAAGCCTGTCAATGTCCATGAAAAGGGGACATGATATACCACATGACTTTTTTAGCATCAGTGTTGGGTTCTACTTCAGTACCCATGGTGATCCTATACAACCCTTTGCTTTTAAGAATGATTGAAATTTTAACCTTCCATTCATGATAGTTGAAGGGTGTTAGGGGTTTAAGTTGAAAACAATCCATTTTTTAGTTGAATTTAGGTGAAGTTGTGTTGATTGCAAGTTGTGAAATTATGGAGAAAGGAGAATGAAAGCAAAGATCTGCAAGTTGTGAAAAGCAATCACACCCCCTTGAAATATTGAGCCTCAAAAAAATATGCAAGTGCATGCTCAAAAGACATCAGACTTGGCTGAAAATGTGTCTTAGAGCAATTAGTGCAAGCCTAAAGCAAATAGGACATCGGACTCAGCCGAAAATGCGTCCCGAGAGACCCAAATTTTTGGCACTTTATAAACTAGTGTGTTTTTGACAAATAATAAGCCTAGACTATGGAAAATTTAATTACAAACACTTTTGAAAAAAATGGCATACAAAACTGAGCTACCATTTGCAAGATATTAAAGGTACAGTTTTCTTGTAAACTAGTGTTTTTGCAAAAAAACACTAAAACATTAAAAAATGCATGTTATGGGAGAGAAAGTGGCCTTCCAACCACTCATTGGATTTAGCATGGAATGAGGAATCCAAAGGAGTTTTGTGTGAGGGTGAATTGGCCTACTGCCAACTTAAGCCTCACCCTTCATCTTCGTAAGTCGAAGATACAAGTTAAAATTAAAACCCCAAAAATTACAAAACTATCTATAAAATTAAATATTCAGTCAAATTGACTGATTTTTGTTTTATCAAGTCAATTTTAAATTGAAGAAAGTAAATCAAAGATATAATTTATGAAGCCATGTGTCCAAGGGCCCACATGGGATGCCAAGCAGGTAGGTTCGCCCAAAAAACACAGTCCAAAATTTACAACAGAAAAGACAAAACAATTGCAACCTACTGGTCATATGGCCTATCTGAGGCATGCCAGAAGATAGGTGTGGCTATGTTAAAGGTAGGCATGGCAAAGAAAAAAACTAGAAGCTAGGTGCAGAAGCTAGGCACAAAGTTCCAGACAGATAGTTAGCACACTGTAAGGACTGGGCAGTGGTTGAAGATGTGAGTGGGTAGTACCTAAAGTGGTAGGCACTTGGTCTGGGTAAAACCTAAGCTAGAAATCTTCACTTTTTTCTACCAAAAGCCCCACATTTGAAGGTGGCATCCAATAATAATAGATAGATTGCAGAGATATTTTTTTTCTTTTCCTGCAGAATGAAAAAAATAGAATTCCTCCGCCTTGCTGAAGAAAACCACAGATATAGACAAGATGTCTTGGCAAATACTAACTCAAAAATAATTTTTTTAAACAAGTTTTGTATGGATTTGCATGAGTTTTCAAAAACCTCTACCAAAGCTCTCAAATGCAACAGATTTAAAAAAAACTACTAAGAAAGCAAGGTAAGAATTTCAGAATAGCATAACCAGACACATGATTATCGAGGTGTCTCTGATACCATATCGGAGTTGTTTCTAGAATTTAGATAACGTGAGTACAATGGAGACATGATCACATAAGATGAAAAAGCACACACCACATAGATGCTAAAGCAATTTGAAACAACACAAGAAGATAAATTACACAAAACAAAATGGAGAAAACCAAAATGAAGATAAAGGAAAAGTAGGAGAAGAACTTCAGTCGGTGGTCTCTATCACTAAATGATGGACTCCATTACCTTCCAACCAAAGGATGAGGTAACTAACATCCCATATCTTCCATCTCTATTTCTCAAACTAGTGCCACACCCAATAAAGATCAAGATGATGGGCCCTCTTCCTCTATCTCAAATTCATTTCAATTATTTGATATAATTGATCACGCCAAAAAGACTAAGATTCAAATGACTGAGATTGAGTATTTATGAGCCAATCCTAAATAGTTTGATAGGTTGGCAGAATATGTAAAAAATAAATCCGTTCTCATAGGAAAATATTTTTCAAAGACAACTCATGATTCCTTCAAGGATAAATCCACCCAAAAATAATCTTGTCGTGACTCCTATTTCTCCCAAAAAAATAAAACCTTTTTATGTTTCCTTGTTGATAAATGGTTATAAATTGAGTAATTACATAATAGACTCTGGAGCTTCTGATAATGTTATGCCTGCCAAGGTGGTAGATTCCCTTGGTCTAACCTTGACTAAAACTTTTGGTAGGTGTTTTTCTATGGAAAACAAGCAAGTCCCACTCCTTGGTCAAATAAAAGATGCCCAATTCACTTTCACAGCTTTTCCAAAAAAGAGGATAAAAATGATGGTTCTGGTGGCTGATGTTCTGGCCTCTTAGGACATCCTTCTTGGGCACAATTTCTGCAAGGATGTTGGTGGTGAGATAAGCATGGACTTGTTTGAGGTAAGGATCCTAATCAAAGGTATTATGAAGAGATTGCTTCCTAAAAAAGAATTAAAATATGTAGTCACCCAATCATCATCACCAGAAGCTCAAATTTTATTTGAGTCTTCGGGCATGGGTAACTACTTCTTATCTACAGAGTTCATGAGGCATCTAACAAAGCTTTTATAGGTAACAACTTGGAAATGTATTCAAGTGAAACAACAAGAGAATTGGTGAAGTAAAATGAAAGTATGGAAGAATCTCTTCCTCCAAATGAAGGTGTTTCAAAGAAAAAGCGGTGTCTAGTGAGGTATGGATTTTAGAATTCGATGGCAGCTACTCCTCTACCGGTTCAAGAGCTGGGGTTGTGTTGGTATCTCCTTAAAGAGATATTATTCCTTCATCCTACAAGTTATAGTTCAGAAACACCAACAACATAGCTAAGTATGAATCCTTATTGCTTGGATTGCAGGCTACTAGAGAAAAAAGTCATCAAACTCCTTCATGCTAAAGGGGATGCTGAATTGGTGGTTTATCAGGTAAGAAACCTTTATCAAACCAAGAATGAAAGATTATGCCACTACCACAATCTAGTCTGGGACTAAATTGAAAAATTTGATGCTTTTAGCATATCTACCATTCTGAGAGAATTTAATGACTGGGCTTATGCATTGGCTATTTTAGCTACTCTCTTGGTCCCCCACCTAGACTTTAAAAGAAACAAGTACACTATTGAATTGGTCTTTTGACCAAGTGTACCTGATAATGCTAGTCATTGGCAAGTATTCAACAATGACATTCAAATCATTACCTTCTTGGAGCAAAAGGATAGTTTTGAATGGCTACATTTTGAAGGCAATGAACCTTAGAAATGTGAGACAACTTCTAAATCAAATATAGATGCAGGTGAAGAGTTCCTGTAACATAAAGGGAGTAAGATTCCCAAAATTCTGGTTTCCCTAGAGAAACTATTTGATTCATCAAATAATAGTGAACGGATTCAAGCTCCTCTCAAGATTTTAATCAAGTAAATCTAGGAACCAAGGGAGATCCTAAGATGGTGAACATTGGAAAATGTTGCACTCCCAAGGAGAAATTCAAGTTCACTATTCTACTCTGCCAATATATAGATGTCTTAACATACTCCTATGATGACCTAAAGTCACTCAAGCCTGATGAAATCTGCTATGACATTCCTCTTAAGGCTAACTCAGTGCCTTATAAGCAAAAGTCTAGGCAATATAATTTTAAAATATCTGGTACCATTTTATCTAAGATACAAAAAATGCTTGATGCCAAGATAATTTTCCCAATCCATCACTCCACATAGATTTCCAATATAGTGCCTGTGAGAAAGAAGAATGGTGAAATTTGAATCTACATGGATTTTAAGAACTTGAATCAGTCATATTTAAAAGATAATTACCCTCTCCCTATCATGGATCAAGTTTTGCATATAATGATAGGTTCAGAGATGTTATCAATGTTGGATGGTTTCTCGGGGTACAATCAGGTTGAAGTTGGAAAAGAATATCAACATAAGACTGCCTTCACCACACCTTGGGGCACCTTCACTTATCAAAGAATGCCTTTTGGTTTGATAAATGTAGGTGCCACATTTCAGAGAGCAATGGACCTCACATTCAAGGATGAATGGGTAAGTTCATTATAGTATACTTGGATGATTTAACGGTATTTTCAAAGCATCATTCTGACCATGTCCACCATTTACAAGTGTTGAAATGCTGTTGTCAGAATGGTATTTCTCTAAATCCCAAAAAAACTATTTTTGGGGTGATGGAGGGGAAACTTCTTAGACATATTGTGTCCCGAGAGGGTATAAAAATTGACTCAAAAAGAGTCAAGTCCATCCAAGAGCTTACTCTACCTACCAGTAAAATTGCAATTCACTCTTTCTTTAGAAAAGTGAATTTTCTATGAAGGTTCATCCATGAGTTTGCTGAGAAAACTCACCACATTGTTGATATGATGAAAGGCAAAGCCACTTTTAGGAGGACTGTAGTGGGCAAATCAGCATTCAAAGACATCAAAGAAGCAATCTCTTATGCACCAATTCTAGTTTGTCTAGACTACACCAAAGACTTCAAAATATAGAGTTATGCTTTTGAACATACACTCTCAGCTATTTTGGTTCAATAAAACCAAGAAGGTGTGGAATCTCCTATTTATTTCATGAGCTGTCCACTCAAAGATCATGAGCTAAAATATTCAAACATGGAGAAGCATGCATATGCGGTGATCAAAGTAGTTAAGCATTTCAGGTTTTATATCTTGAATTCACATACTGAGGTTTTGGTGCCTGATACAATGGTGAAGTCCATTTTGAATCAACAGGAGTTTGGTACAAAAAAGGGTAATTAAATTGCCAAGATTTAGGAGTTTGATCTTGACATCAAACCTACCAAACTTGTGTAGGGAAAAGGTCTTTGTTAGTTGATTACTGACAATATTCCCAAGGAAGTAGAAAATGAAGAAATGGAGATCAAATATGTGCCTACGGTCCTCTTCATTGCCACTATTGTTGAGTGGTATTCTGACATTGCCCATTTTATAACTTATGGTGAGTGTCCCACTCATCTCTCCTACAAAGAAAAATGGAATTTTAAACTAAAAGCCACTAGCTATATTTTGTGGGATAATGGTTTGTATAAAAGAAGCCTGGATGGGGTATTTCTTTGTTGTGTCGATAAGGTGCAACAAGATAGAATTTTAGAGTATTTTTATAATTTGGCCTATGGAGGACATTTTTATACACCAGTGACAATGCATAAAATTCTATGAGTAAGGTACTATTGGCCTATGCTGTTTTAAGATGCTTAAAAATGGGTGTGTAGATGTGAATTGTGTCAGCAGTTCATCAAAAAGCCTAAACTAGCTGCATTACCCCTTAAGCTATTAGTAATCAAGGAGCCTTTTCAATAGTGGGGTATTGACTTCATTAGTGTAGTTAACCCATCTTCAAGTGCTAGACATGATTATGTCTTTATGGCAACTGACTACTTTACCAAATGGGTGGAAGCCATCCTAACCAAACATGCTACTTTAGAAGTGGTGTGCAATTTTCTTAAGGAAAATATCATCTCCCAATTTGGGGTTCCACTTAAAAGTGTAAAAAACAATGCAACCTATTTCTCTTCACATGAGATTAATTAGTTTTGCTTTTATTATGGAATTAACCTATCCCATACTTCATATTATTTTACACAAGGGAATGGCCAAGCAAAATCAAGCAATAAGAACCTAGTTACTATTATCAAGAAATTGGTAGATGACAATCAGAGAACTTGGCACAAAGCATTATTTGATGCTTTATGGGTAGATAGGATTACACCCAAGAGGGCCATAGGCATGTCACCATTCCAACTTATATACGGCTTGAATGTGGAGATACCTATCGTGCTAGAATTACTAGTGCTCAGGTTAGCTAAGGCAATTGAAGATTCAACCTTTGAAAATTCAATTAAAAAAAGAATCATGTGTTTAACTGAATTGAATGAGCAGTGAACCATAGTGGTGGACCAGATTACTATGCATTAGAATTAGGTGAAGAAACTTTTTGACAAAAGGACTAAGGTTCATGATTTTCAAATTGGGGATCAAGTCTTGTTGTGGGATAAGAGGAGAGAACCAAAGGGAATGCATGGAAATTTTGATTCTTTGTAGAGAGGTCCATTTACCATTTGACAACTCTATGGTGAGAATAGCTTCTTGATAGAGTATCAAGATGGAGTGCTATTTTCACTACCCCATAGTGGGCAGCACCTAAAGCATTTCAATCCTTGAAATTTTAGATGGATTAACTCATACATTTGTATAGTTTTTATGTTTTGTTTGTTTTCTTTCATTTTTAACGTGATTCCATAGCCCAATGGCTTGGATGAAGAAACTTAGAGACTGGTTTCTACTCTTGTCAATTGATTCGATCAAATGAAAGTTCCCCAATAGGAGCTAGCTGTTGTTTCCAAAATTATCTCAGCTCATTTTTGGAACAACCCCTATGAAACTTGTCTTTTTCACATTTTTCTGTCTAAATTCATTTTTTGAGATGAGTTTTTCTTGTTCTCACATTTTCTCAACTGGTATCATTCAAAGTTTTTAATGTCTCTTTATTACATTTTTCCTAATTTATAAAAGTCATTGTAGTCTCGATGCAACCAAGGACAAATTTCTCATTTCCTAGAGTTAGTCTTTTTCTTGATTTTTCATGCAAAGACAGCAAATTTTGCCGTTAATACATCTTTATTTCTTTCCCATGCACTAGTGGCATTTTTCACTACCCTTGTATCTGAAATGCAAGAGCGGTGAAATTTTCCACCCTTGCATTTTCCTCCTTCCCATGCAGAAGTAAAAAATTTCGCTACCCTTGCATACCTTTTAAACTTTAGTGTAGGAGCGGTGATTTTTGCCACCCCTACACTACCTCATTTTTTGCTCATGGCATTTATGGTCATGTGTGTTGAGTGGTTGGGGGTGATTTTTGCCCCATTTAATTTCTTTTTGATTCATTTCTTCCAATCCTCCTCTTGCCCTCTGCCTCTAGACAATCTAGCAAGTGGGAAGAAGCGTGTTTTCATTGGATTCAAGCTCTCATCGTGCATTATTTTCTAGGTAGGTCTTTATTTTTACATTTTATTTCATGTTCTTTCCTCTTTTTAAGTTTTCTCTCTCTCTCTCCTTTGTTAGGTTTTCATTTCATTTTCTTTCCTCCTCTTCCCTTCCTCACCATTCAGCTTTTCTTTCTTTTCCTCCGTGTTAGGGCGGTGAATTTTGCCACCCTCCCTTTTCCTTCCTATCTTTCTACCCATGGCCGAAATTTTTATCACCCTAAAACTACATTTTATCTCATGCACTGGCAACAAATTTTACTGTTGATTAACCCAACCCGACTATGGTGTAAGGGTGGAGAAAATTGCCACCATTACACCTAAGTTTCACAAGTACAAGGGTGGCAAAAAATGCCACCCTTACACGTTCTTTTTCCCTAATATGTGTTAGTGGTGAATTTTTTTGCTGATGCATTTTTTCTCACCTTAATATGCAGGGGTGGCAAATTTTGCTGCCTATGCATGCAGACTCGATCCACATGCCATGGCAAAAAATTTTGCTGCCCCTCCATCCTTTTTCTCCATTTTTTCTTTAACTCTAGAGAATTTCCATTCTTTCCATTTTTCATGCCCACTCCCCTTTTTCCTCTCACTTTCCAACCCACTCACACCTTGACCCTTTTAAGTGCCCTTCCTTGGTCATGATCACCCGACGTGTAATTTATCTAAATGGCCAATCTTTCCTTAATTACATGATCATGATTCTTATCATAGTTCCCCCTAAAGATCCTTTTTCGTCAATGTGCTCTCAACAAAGGCCCATACTGATGACTAAAGCTTCTCTAAATAAGTCAATGGCCATGAAGTACTAGTATCAAGGTGTTTTCCCAATCACCTTGATCACTTCTAATGTCGATGACATTAGAGACACAGAGATAAGCCATGTGGATATGGCTGAGTTCATGGAGAGAACCAAGGTGACAAACCCAAGCTCAAAGATGAAAAGAATAATTGAAAGAAACATTCATCTAGTCTCCTCTTTCCCTATGGTGGTGCATCACATAGAGTTTATCCTCCAGTGCATCTAGTTCTATAACAAAGAGACTAGGGCAATGCCAGATGCTAGTGGCAATGCAATAATTTGACTGGAACCCAAATTTATCAATAAAGTTTTCATGTGCTCTCCTACTACTGAAGTGTTGAAAATTGACTTCATTGAGGCATAAAAAGAATACGACAAAGATCTCGAGGAGAAAAAGGTGATGAACAACAGATGGCTCAAGACTCCCAAAGCCAACTTGTCTAGATGGTCACAAATTTTTTTGAGAAGTAATTTTATAGAGGAAGTTGGTGACTTAATTACTCTTCTTAGTAGAGTACGAGGTCTACAATCTTCTTCCCAATTCCATGAATGGATGTATCCCATTATTAAGATAATTCTACAAGAGAAACAAGTCATCTTCTAGGGTGAGCATATTAGCAATGCTCTTCATGATCAATTGACAAAGGTGTCTACTACTTTGATGTTATATATGTCTTGGTACTTAGTATACATCTTGGATTTAATGTGAACCTTTCCAAATTTGACAATAGAAGGAGAAAGAAGAACCACCCCTATTTATTCATATTACCTTCAGCTAACACTAAAAATATCAATCTGTCACTTTAGGAGAGTAAATGATGCCTTCTTCATGATATTTTTTTCCTTTTCAATCTTTAGCTAGAGCAAAAGAGAGTATCAAATGAAGCCTGGACTATCATCAATGATTTTGGCTGCATGTTCTTACAATTCCCCACCTTTTGCTATCTACGAGTTGGATTTTTCCAAGGCTATCCCTACATGCTCACCAAATTTCCTTTTAACAAATTAGTCCTAATGGAGCTATGTAGACAGATTATTGTCATGCACACTAAGCAAATGGGACTTAAGAAGCCATGTTTTAGGTTCCTAATAGAAATTTGTAGATACTCAGTTTTGACTACCGCCAAAGCAAGGGTAATGGAGACAGAAATGCAACTTGTCATCTTGAAGTAGTTCAAAAGAAGGCCCAATTTTGACTATAAGAGTGTCAAGGATATGATTAGAAGAAAGAGTCAATTTCATGAGTCCATGATTGAAGACATTTGGATAGACTTGAGAACAACGGAAGAGATTAGAAGAATATACTACAACAGACTGTCTCTAGAGCAAATTGAATATCTAGGGCTTGCAGATATTCTTCCAAATCTAGTTGATGATAAAAATATAATTAACATTAGATACCTAGCTAAAAAAGTCACTAACTCTCCTCTTTCTCCAATACAATGGTCCCAAAATGAGTTGACTTCTTTAAGGATGAGATTTAAACCAATATTGGCTAACACTAATGATTGGCTAGTGACCAAAAGAATCACATTGAAGGAATTCATCATAGGATCAGAGGCTAAATTCTAAGAGGAAACAAGGAAGAGAATAGAGAATATGACTAATAATAAAGGTGATGTTCCTTCTCTTTCGAGGCCTCACAAGCCTAGGATCATCTTTGTGTTGAAGAAATCAAAGGGTGCTGAGAAAAAGCTAGAATCAACATCTATGGGGGTTAGAGAAAAAAGCACTCAAGAATAGGTAGTGGAATGGATGGAGACAGATGATAGGCCTTTAGAGTAATATGGAACTAAAAATCTATCTCCCTTAGAGGGGGCACAACCACTTGCATGGGTTTCTTCTTCTGCACCCCAATCCCCTATGGCAGCTCCTTCGCCTCTTTCTCCCATCAATATTCCTTCTTCTAGAGCTGCCTCTCCTTCTGGATTTATTTTTTACAACCCTCAAGGTGATTTTAGAGATGTTATTTGATCATTAGGATCTATCCCTAGTATCTCATCTCCTTCTTTCAATATCAGAGATAGTTCTACCATTAACCAGCTAGTGGTCGATATAGTTTCACCTACTACAGCCACTGCACTCGTTGTTCCCACTAGTAGTGTAGATGTTACCCCAGTAACACCAGCTGTAGGGACTATTACTATAGTAAGTGCTTCTGCTTTCCCACCTTGGTTATCAACTTTCACACCCAAAAGGAAGAAGCAAGCTATCTCTGCAGATGACTTTGATTTTGGCAAAATAGTGCCAGTGAAAGGTAAGACCCCCAAGAAGCCAAGGATCCTTTCAAAAATGGTTGAGGAAAATGAGCAATTTTTTTTATAAATAGCCAAACCTCTACAGGATGCAACATTAGAAAATTTTGACATGAGCAACTATTCCATTACTCATGTTGAGTTCAGGAAAGTATCTCATGAGGGTGCGAAGAGCGACCTACAGTTTGCAATGGATATCATGGTCCAAAAATTTGACAGTGAGAAAGAGATGAAATATTATTACAAGGAAAAGGTAGAATAATTGACCATGGTAGTCAGGAGATTCATTTTCACTCCTGAAGCAGTGACTCCAAAAGCCTTTTCCATAGATGATCCTATTATTTAGAAAGTAAATAAGACCTACATGAAAGGGAAAGTACTTGAAGATTATATAGAAAAGATGCATACACAAGAAATTTACTTGCTTATAGAGGTTGTTGAAAAGACAAAAAAATGAATAAAATGAGGACAGAGTTAGAAGACCTCATCTCTCTTATTTCTCAAGATATTGATAGTACAAATAAATATCTTAGCAAGTGGGTAGAGATGAAATCTCTAAAGAAATGCACTTTAGTGTCAATCGGTGTCATTGCTAATAAAGATTCCTATGTTGAAATCAAAGAATCACTGATATACAAAATCCAGGTACTTAAGGAGTTGATCAAAGATCTCAAGTGTTTCAAGGATGCCAGTGAAAAAAGTGACACCAACTTGCTGAATAGATTGGAGGAATTGCCTTGCAGACTCACCTTTAAAGATAATCAATTTCTTTTAGTAGAGGAGATGATTTAGGAATTCAAAGGTATGATCTAAAGGGATTTTGAAGAGAAAGCATTTTCAAAGACTTCCGTGGATAACATTTTAGATACTCAGTTAGCTTTGGATAATCTAAGAACTAGGTTAACTATTCATGCCAAAGCAATCACAACATTGAAAGATGCTACAATCCAAGCCAAAGTAATCTTCAAGAATACCATTGTGCTAGACAGTATAGGAATTTAGGCATCTATCACCATGTATGATGCTCATCTGAAGAAGTCTGGTGGCAAGAGTTGAATTATCCCTTCATTCTCTCTTTTTCATTCTTCTCATGTACTTTGTAGTCAATTTGGGACATTTGCTCATGTAATTTTGTCATGTGAAAGTACATGCACTTTTTTAATATGTAATTACATATATAAAATCCAAAAAATGTCCCAAAGTTAATGCTAACTCATCTTTGACTAGGTTTTCAATATTTTAATCTTTTTCCAATTTTGAAGGGTTTTCCCTATATATAGAGGGAACCTCTTTTGTAAAATTATCTCTGGATAATGAAGAGAAAAAACTCTACTAAAATTGAGACACTTATTGAGACTTTGTGCTCAATTTGTAAATCATATTTTGATGAATGAATGAGAAACAGGTTAATTTCAGACTTTGTGTTGAAATAATTTGTGTTACTTAGGAAATAGTTCTTATGCTCTCTTTCCTGGTAATATTTCATCTATTTGATTTAATAATCAAAGTGTGTGTATTGAAATTATCTAAAGATGATTCTAAAAGATAAAAGAAAGACTTTGATCTACTTTTATCTTGGTGACCCTTTTATCCATTGTAGTTTTAGGTGAAGACTTTAGGCTTTGTTTCACTCTACTGTTATGTGTGCTCTGAATCAGTGAAGGAGGCAATGAAAGACTTTATGCTTTCATGGGTTTCCTTGTGGACCTTGTTACTACTCCAGGAGATTTTTTTCTATGCACTGGATACTATTTTTGAAAGAAGAGGAATGCTTTTGGCCATCAACTAGGACCTCTCTCTTTTGTTTTGTGAACATCATCTCTGAAAAAAGAGATATGGATGCTGTTATACTACCCTAAATATTACTTTCTATTTAATTATATACATATATATCATATAATTGATTCATAGGGAACCTCCCCTTGATGAGAGGAGAGATTTATCTCATTAAGATGTGGTAAACCTACACTTTTTGTGGCATAAATCTCCTTGTACTATGGTTGATATACCCATTTTGTCATCAGTTAGTTGACAACAAAATATTCATCCAACACATAGTACAGATAGGGGGCCTCAATTAGAATATGATAGGATAGACACTCAGTATCTCATTTATACATCTAGCTTATAACATGGATTGGAGTTTAGATAGGTTGGGGCCACCCCTATATATATATATATAAATGGAACCACCCCACTCTATCTATATAGAACTATATAGAAAGGGATGGGGTAGGTTAGGGTGGGGGACACCCAAATAGATAGATAGGGGTCGGCCTATATATATATATATATATATATATATATATGGGTGAGGACTCTATATAGAAACTAGTTATGGGTTCAGACCTTGAAAAAGGTTTTGTATAAATATAAGTAAAAGACCATTCATTATAATGAAGTATAAATAAAACACACATCTATATTATACCAAGCAAAAAGACATCTCAAGATTGCAAAACTACCCTATTCTTCCCCATTTCAAAATTCATCATAAGAGTGGTCTTATTACAAGTTTGAAGCATTGAAAGAGTAGGCCATGTGTAATATTTGTTAATTTTCAATAAAAATTAATACATGGACTCACATATAACATATTTCATAATTATTCACACATAATCCCACATGAGGGGGAGAACTACATAATTTTAAGGCCCTCTTCAAAGTATATGGATATGTAGGAAACACTCATTAACATATGGGTATTTGAGATCAATTATACGTCACTTAATCCCACTAACCCCCATATTACATGGTGACACGCTCAATTTAGATGGCATAGGGTTTTGATAAAAAAATTAATATCTAAAACCTATGCACACAATCCAAACATAGAATTTACAAGGCAACAATGAAGTCTAATAGGCACATGTGTTCATCCTAAAAAATGATCAATATTTAATACAAGAAAAAAGTGGAAATTATAGGGATGAAACATTGATAGTATCATTCAAGATGATAGAGACATAATTTATATAATCTTATGATTCAGGGGAAAACATCAGATTATATTATCCTACACATACACTTCTCAAATCTACCTGCACATCAATCAATAAGATAAGCATTGTTTCTTATTATTTTTTTAACTTTTAGAAAATTATTTGGCATTATACTTTATATATTTAACATTGTTTAATAATTCAACATTGTATTAGAATATTTTGAATCTAAATTATTTAATTAGCATTCATTTTAGAATAACTTAGTCATTTATTTGATTAGACTATTCTCTCCCTAACTCTTTCCAAAAAATGTTAAACAATTACACTATATTCAAGTATTGAACAACACTTTTTATTTTGGATTTCAAATTTATTTATTTTAAATTAGTTAAAATTATGATTTTTTATCCATTTCAACATGCCAAAAAAAAAATTAAAAAAGTATTAAACTTTAAAAAATAATAATTTATACACCCCTAATAACACCTATGTGACTCTCTAAACCCCAAAATTAAGACTTACCAATAATGTCACTTCTCCACATCATAAAATTATATTATTAATATTCACAATACATTTATTTGTAAATTTAATTTACCTCCATGTAATTAGAATAGATTGGAATGCAACTGTTGTGGAGGGAAACCATGAATTTACATATAATAGTTTTGCTATAGTGATTTTTTGGTCTTTTCTATAATTTTATTTACATGATATCCAAGCTACTTCACTCACTTTTAAGTTCATTCCTTTGGCCTAGAGTTCATATATAATTTATAGATCTTCTCAACCACTCGACCGATCCCACAAGTTTTATGCTACCATCAAAATAATATTGCATTAATATTATGTGAGTATTGCTCCCATAACCTTGATAATTTCAAATTTAGTCCATCACTTTTTATAAGTGGATGGATAATCTTATATGTTGGTTATGATTAGTTATGTGTTACATAGTAATGAAATTGGCATCACTGCCACTATGGTTAACTAACACAATGTTGTAGCTTTGAAATATTATGGATGTGTTTCCATATATGTCTTACTTTCTCTAAAACTAGTGGAGAGAATAAGGTAGAGAATGTCTTGGTTATATTTGATGCCGACCAATCAGATCCCACTAGTAACATAATGTCTTTCCCCTCACCTACTCTTTTTGTGTTCTCAAATTCTATTGCCTTCCCTATGAATTCGTTTCTAGTTTAAATTTTAACTAATTAAAAAATTAAAAGAAAGATTAATTCTTGTTTAAAAATCTTACATAAAATAGTTTAAAATATCCATAAGAAGGTGCATGTGTGTGTGTGTGTGTGTGTGTACACACCATCTGAAATATTTAATTTTTACACTAAACATAAATGTTTCAAGAAAAAGGTCAATTTATTGTTATCATTCATGTACTAGTTTTATTTGATTTATTTATTTTAACTTTATCATATGAGAATATATTTCATACCAATTGCATACACACATACACACACACACACGCACACACACGCATGCACACACACCGATTGCATACACACATACACACACACACACACACACACACGCACGCATGCATGCACACACACACACACATGCACACACACACACATACACACACACACACACACACACACACACACACACACACACACACACACATGCACGCACACGTGCACACACACACACACAAACACACACAGACACACACACACACACACACACACACACACACACACACACACACACACACACACACACACACACACACACACACACACACACACACACACACACACACACACACACACTATAAGGTCATTTACATCACTAATTAGTCATGGAAACATCAATTATTTTAGTGTACACACCATCTAAAATATTTAATTTTTACACTAAACATAAATGTTTCAAGAAAAAGGTCATCTTATTGTTATCATTCATGTACTAGTTTTATTTTATTCATTTATTTTTAACTTTATCATATGAGAATATATTTCATACCGATTGCATTTCCATCAAGCTATATTAGGTTTATCTATTGATCAAACCATACTATGTTTTATCTGTTAAAATATATTACATGTTGAATAAAAAAATATTTCACAAGATAATAGTTAATCCTAAATTTAGTTGAGTCTTGGTGTGAGGGTTATAGTCAAGGATTATGTCATAATGTGAATGATTAATATGTCCAATTTAGGAATGAGGAACTTCAATTCCTAAATTTTATATGATTTATTATTCAATATTTGATGTATTAATATGTAGACACTATTTTATGGATTATATAACACCTCAGTCTTGTACACTTGGCTAAATTAGACCTTGGTTGTTCCTCTTAGTTATATACCTTTCTTACTTTCATAAGTCTCACATCTTACTTATCTTGTGCCCCTTAACATATATATTGGTATGACTATTATTATGTTGATGACCTAGACCTTCTATCTTGCCTACAATGCTTAAAACCTACTTATCTTCCACCTGTACAAAATTTGATTCTATATCTACTTTCTTATTCCCTAGACACTAATGTATCTACCATACACATGAGTCAATGTAGGTGTCCTACTCTGATGCAAGTGTATAGTGACCTAAATTCATCCAATTTACAAATTAATGTATCTTTATTTTTAATCTAAGTGTTTTAATGTGAGTCACTTATCCAAAGGGATTTACATAAATACAAGATCAACCCTCATTCATTCCTAACCTACAAAAACTAGCTGCACATAGAAAATACCTAAGAAAACTTATCAAAACATTTAATCAAGCACTAGATAAATTAATGCTTCCCTATTTTCTCATATTTTCCTATTAGTCATAGGTATAAGACATGAATAGGTCTGAAGTATTGAATGATCAGCCCAAGATCTATATTTTCTAAGTTACAAGCTAGTTCACTATTATACTTGATTTGTACATATTACATGATTCACACACAATCCAAAATGTAGGGGAGAACTACATTAGTATGAGGCTCTATTTAGAATATTATCTATGTATACATCACTCATTGATAAAGTTGGCTTTGGGGTCATCTCCACACCATGTGTCCTCTAACCCATTTTTCCAATGGCCTCATTCAAGGTCAATATGAAGATGAAGAACCAGGGTTTTCAATTTCATGAGGAGAAATAGTCTATGACCTAGATCTAAAGGCACCAAAGTGAAGGTGAAGACAAACCTATAAGAATCTAAGTGGTCACATCTTTTTCAAGTAGGTATTTTGTACAAGAAAACTATGTTAGGTTCAGATAGTAGCATTGATGCAATCATCCCAAGATGAAACTAGTGTCTATAACACTAGAGGCACTCAATCCAAAATATAATGACTATTCCAAATTCATATTCCAATCTACTTCCTACCTATTATAGATCTAGAATTGCATTAGAATTAGAGCTAGCTAAGTACATTATTTCTTTATCATTTCCATATCTAGCATAGCTATACTTATTATTTTTTACCTATCTTAGTTTAATGAATTCATCATATTTTATATCTTAGTTTAAGATATAATTGGCCTCCTATAGATATAGTTTATCAACCTTTTACTTTATCTCTACCCCTTTAACCTTAGATAACCAAAATCTAGATCATTTTAGGGTTAAAAATTTGGTGAACCCAATATTTGAACATCATTATTACCTAAGTATACCATTTATGATGTTTATTTCCTAATTTGTCCTAATATTTGTGTTCTTTATCACTCTCATCATCGATGATATCAATTTATTTGATGACTATGATTATGAAACTCTCCAAATTTATATTAATAAAGTGGTGAAAATTGATTACGCTTGAATTCTTTCAAGTTCTAAAGCCTCAAATATCAAATATTTGAATGGTGGTATCTATCATCCTTCTAATTACGTTCATACTCTCACCATTTTAATAGATTATTTGATTCATATTAAGGAAGATAAATAAAATTTATCTATATTTATTACACCATCATTATATGATTTTGGCCTTAAATATTTGTTAAAATATGAATTCAAAGGTGAGAGATTAGGAAAACATGAGTAAGGTATAACCCACATTGTATCTCTTAAAAGCATTACAATTAAACAAGGCTTAGGATTTTCATAAAAATCCAGGAGTCACCAACAAGTCAAGTCATTTAATCAATCCCTTTATACACATCTTATATTAAAAATGATTGTGTATGACTAAGATGGTCCTTCATATGATCATCAAAAGTTACAAAAAATACATAAGGAAATTATGACTTAATTACAAACTAAGTATAAAGGGAATGAACCAAATTATTATAATGGTCTAATTTATTCAAATGATATTTTGAAAGTACCAAAATTCAAATATCCAATACCACTACCAATATATCACAATTTTAGTGATCATGAAATTGCACTTGTTATCCATGAAGATGATGATACTCATATGCTTTGATTCAAAAAAGGTGGTTGATTTTAACCAATGATAACACCTATGAAAAACACCACTATTCCCATGTAGTATTTTATTTATATATGACAACTATTAGGGATATTCATAATTAGGTTTATATACATCAAATGCAAATGGCTTTCCATAATACTAATGAAAATTAAAATTCATTTAATAATCATTATCTTGCATAATGTATACTCGAATATCCTTATCCACAATATTTTAAACTAGCATATTTACCTATCTTTTTGAGTCAAAAGGTCCTATTGAATCACATGATTAACTATGTACATTCTTTTGGTCAATGCATAGAATATGAAAAACTATTGCTAAAAGAATTCCACATGAGCATTTCTGATGAGTCTCAAAATTGGTTCTATAGCATACCAAAATATTCCTTAACCAATTTTTTACAATTAAATGATACTTTATTCATGGATTTCAATATTCACAAGCTGCCAAAACTTAAAATAAAATATTTACACACTTTCAAGCAATGTGATGATGAATCCCTTCAATATTATACTATTCAATTCAAAAGTAAACCACACGAGCTAGCATTTAGACTCTCCAATTTAGAATTGTAATTTATTTTTATTATATAGATTCTTTCCCATTACAATAAATAACATTACATAAACAATATGAGTCATTTACACATTTATGTGTGGATTTCCATAGGTATGATTCATTCATCCTTACTCATCCAAAGGAGCTTAACATATCCCCTTTTAAGTATAAAAATTTTATTCCTCACACAAAGGATGGAGATGAATTACAAAATGATCGTTATGAAAAAAATGTAGTATTCATAATCTTTATATGATTAATTTGAAAATGTTACTTAACATGGGGGCCAATCCAAGGTGTATGTCCTATGCAAAAATCCTAAAGTGAAAAAAAAAAGTATCCACATCAACAAGATTTCAAAATTACCATATTCATGGGTGGTGCTTATTTTTGGCATAACCATATTAATCATACACAAGTACAAACTAATTATAATGTAAGACATCTAAAAAAATTTGGATTCAATCTAACAAACTTATAAAATAAAGGAGGTTGAAAAGACACCTTGGGAAACATAATAATACCAATTGATTATGGTCATAAATTAATTAAAACATGGGTTTGGGTTCTTCCTACCACATCTCTATATGCATTTATATTAGAAACTCTTTAGTTATACCAAGTAGAAGTAAAATTTGATTCAAATAAGCAAGGTATTTACTTTCTTTATGAAGGAAAATTGATCCATATTCTAAATGATAGCTTTAATTATTATAATACTCATGTAAAATGTGAGGAGGAACATGCTATGTACCTTTTCAACTTAGTAAATCAAGATAAAAAAATGAGAAAGATTAAATTTAAGTTTTTTAAGCACTGAGTGGGGGAGATACCTATGACCATCAATTGGATGAGATAATAGAGTAGTCTCTTCAAGAATTCCAAAAAATATTAAAAAAATTAAAAAATAATTCAAAAATATAAAAACTTTTTTGGAACCTACATACTTTATTGGATCCTTGGCATCTATGTGTTAGTTCCATGTTGATAGATGGAATATTAATTAATTCTACATAGACATATATATCATGCTTCTACTTGAGTGTGATAAAAGCATTCACAAATACATGATATATTATAATTTTAGATGTTGGGCCTTCCCTCTAATCATATTGTATAGACATTACGGGAATCCACTTATATGATCATGATACTTCGAGGTTATATCATTCCATAGTCACTCTACATTATCATGTTTTGAGATCATATATATACTTACACATGCCTTTATCCATGATTATATCTTTCACAAGGTACTTGATATGTTATGCACTTGAATTTTTTTCTAAATATTTTATCCATAATCTACTATGATATGATTATGATGGTTTCTTATGCTTTCCTTTATGCACTTACTTGAGTGTCTTACCTTGATATTGTCTTGATTATTTGAGCATTTGAATATGCTACGTATTTTTTTAGACCACATGTCTATGTATGCTTTCTTTGATATGCTACATTTTTTTTTAGACCACATGTCTATGTATGCTTTCTTTGATATTTTAATATGACATTGTTTATTATATGGACATTTGAAATGTCATCCTTGATTTTGTAGACATTGTAATAGGTCATGTGCCTTTGATTATGAGGAATTTGAATGTGTTCCTTTGATTGTGAGGCATTTAAACTTGTCCCTTTGATTGTGAGGCATTTAAACATGCCCCTTGTTTATGGTCTCCTAAGACCATTATCTTTTGACTTACTTTTGAGTGCTCTTGTGTTTGTACTTGATTTGCTTGTTGAAATTGTACTATTACTATATAGATGTTACCATGATCTTTATCATGCATCTTAGGACTTCATGTGAATACATTGTTTTATGTGATTCAATGCTACATTAGCCTAAACATGTTTTTATATATTCTCCATGGTTACATTCATAAATTATATAGTTGTCTTATCCTTTTGAGGTTAGGTAACTACCACTTTCTATTCTTCCCTCACCCCAAATGGTGGGCATATTAGTGGAGGCATGTTCTCCATATTTGGAATAGTTGTTAAATCTAGTGGGGGCATGTATTAGAAGCATGTTCTCTACACTTATTCAATATTTTCATTTATATCAATTTTTAGATTAAATGGGGGAATGATTTAGAAACATGTTCTCCATAATTATTTATTATTTGGTATGTATATAAATTTTTAGATTCAATGGGGAAATGTCAATATAAGCATGCCTTCTACACATTCATAATTTTTTTTGATTCAGGGGGGCCATGTCATATAGGCATGACTTCCACACATTTAAAATTTTTAGATGCAGTGAGGGCATGCTTTGAAAATAATGTCATCCACACTTGTTTGGTATTCAACATCTCTATATCATAGTGGGGGCATGTTTTGGAAACATGTCTTCCACATTGGTACTATTGTACCCAACATACCCACATTATTTTTTAGATTAGGGACCCATTATGTTCTAAAAAGGTGCAAGCCTATCTTGAAATTCTTCTTCTAAGAGAGATTATATGTTGCACCTAAGTTTTATATTTGGAAAATGTATATGACCATGTTCTACTTATTCAAACTAACCTATTAATACTCTTCAGAAGTTTTACATATACACAAGTTTTCATAAGATGCATAATTTGTAAAGTCTCATGTTTTGAAAAAATATTATTTTAGAAATTTTGTCTAGAAATTTTTATTTATAAATATTCAACATTTTTCACCAATATGAACCATTTCAAAAGGTAACTCTTCAAGACTTTTGTTCATAGGTCTCATTTTTAGGTTTTAATAAATTTTGCATTTAGGAATTTACTCTTCAAAGAAAATGTTTAGAATTCATGTTTTAGGATTTTTGTCTTTGAGATTTTTAGATTGTGGAGAAAATGTTTTCATTTTGTCTTAGACATATATATCATCAACATATATGTTCATCATGAATTTTACATATTAAAACATTTGTTATTTAGTGAAATTACTCAACATTTGATCTTTGAAATTTATTCTTTGGCAAAAGTGCTCAGTATAAATTTGGTCTTCAAAAATATTATTTGGTGAAACTATTTGAAGAATTGATTTTGAAATTTGTTCTTCATAACTTTTATCTTCAACATTTTGGTATTTGATAAATGTGTTTAATAAAAGTGTTTATAACTTTTGTTCGAAAGATTTTTTGGTACACAATAATTTGGGTTAACAATGATTTAAAGCAACATTCGACTCCTTATAAATGAGAACCTCCATGGCATAGGTAAAATAAAGTGAAAATAATGACATAATGACACTTGGAAAAATGCACTAACATGGCATTCTCCTAAACATCTATAATCTCTATGTGTCATACCTACCAAAATAAAGTGAAAAAAGTTTGAATTAATCAAATAAAAAAAGTTTATAGATGTTCAAAATTAATGCTCATGAACTAGAATTGAATACCAAATATATATAAATGAATTAAAAAATAAACATCATTATCATTGATCATAATAAAACTCTAAGCTCACTTGCCTCTTTGAGAACAAGACCTAGCTACCTATGTTTTGAGCAAAAAGTGCATCCAAAAGAGCTGAGCCATTAAATTGAAGAACTAAAAATTTGTTACTTGAGTTAATTAACTATGGCGTCCTTATCTGAGACATTTAGAGGAGTCATACCACCATCCATATTTGATATTAAGTATTCAATTGAGTATAAATACATTATATTCAATCCAAGAGTATTCAATAATGACTAGCTCAATTACTCAACATTATGGGAAGTATTTCATTGGTTAGATGTACACACTCATGAGGATAATTTAACACCAACTTAGAGAAAATTGGTTGTATAACTTCTCCCTCTAAACCTATAGGATTTTATTTTTCAGTGGCCAAGCTTGAGGTTATGTCATGCATAGACCTCCTACAAGACCTATTCTTCACTGGTAAAGTGACTAGGGGCACATTATTAGACCACTTAGAGCACAAAAAAATCTTAATATACATCTCAAAAGATGAATTCTAGAGGTATTTATCCTTACCTATCATGGATGCTACATATGACTTGTAGAGAGTGGTTAAATGGAAAAAAGGAGAAATCAATTTATAAAACATTAAGTCGATAATTATAATGAAGACTGTTGTCCTCAAAGAGAAGCAACCTGTGCCTATAACTAAGTTATAAATGGGAATATATATTGGGATGGTCCTCCTAAACTAGTTATATGGCTACCAAACATATAATTCCTTCACCTTAAATGGGTTCCATTATTGAATTTACTAATGACCCCAAAGCTAACATTTTATCTAGGTGAGGTAATTAGTGATAAGCTATGGGTAAAATTACTATATAAGGAGAAGATGACTTTAGGGGGACATTTTAATATGATGATGTACCTTATAGATTCTATGCTAAGCATAATTTATATGCACAATGGGTCACTCTAGAGCCCAGCTCTAGATTTCATTAAAAAAAGTATATGTGACTCATATTATTTTTTGCACATATATGCCTATACCTAGAATATAAGTCACATTATTGAGGATGTATACCCTCAAGTGTGGAGTGATTTTAATGAATCCCTATTACCTAGGGTATGCAAGAGTATTTTTAACACATTGATGTCTATAGGGAACTACTAGATGTATCCCAACTACACCATGATTATGGTCACTAGCCATAAGGTTGAAACCCTACATCTCCCCAAACATGTAGAAGATAAACTAGTAGAGTAGGAGATAGCCTACCAAATATGGTGTGGAATTGATGAAGATGTGAATAATAATAATAAAAGTGCCTTCAATGGCTCTCATCTCATGATTTTTAGAATGTGTTATGTTAATCTTTAACACTTTTAGGAGGCTAAAAGATTTAAAGACTATTACTCATTATCCATACTACCACACAGGGACTAGGACCCTCATGGTAAAGTTCAAATCATATTTAAGGCCTTATTATTCCATACCACATGAGCCTTATGAACATTATTTCCTATTTCTTATTTCTAAAAGTGATGCCCACATATTGGAGAGGGCATAGACAACTAGATTGGGAAATGAGCTCTTAAAAT
>JARHVA010010315.1:180000-187482 GCA_037957365.1 Torreya grandis | reverse complement strand
GTTTTCATATAAAAACTTGGCTGCATCCTTGGCACTGCAACTTGGTGTCAAAATAGATTCAACATATTTTTAAATTAGTTTATCATAGTGATGATATTCCTTTAATGAATGAATTTTCTTGGAGGACTGATAGGCCCAATAAAATCAATACTCCACTATTCAAAAGGTTATTTTGATAACATTGGGTTCAAAGGTATCTCATCTCTTTGATTAGGCTTACACATACTTGGAAAATATCATAGTGTTTTTTGATCTAATGTGCATCTTATAAAAGATTGGGCCAACATATACCACTTTGGAGTAGCTTCCTTGCAATGGATTCACTTGAAAAATTCCCACTTACAAGCCCTTGATGTGCCTCCTCAAGAAGTTGAGGTCGCTCATCTTGTAAATCCACTCTATGAAACACCTTATATTTTATCATCTTATGAAAGAACAAATTGATGATGATATAAGTAATTTCTCATGTACTCTATTAATTTTGGTCTCACTCAACATAGTGTGCACGAAATATTCCCTATTCTAAAAATTGGATATATCCTCCATGTTCTCAAGAATTGTAGATATTTTGAGGAGATTCACATAAGATGATTCATCTTGAAAATATTAAAGTTATTATCCATTTAATATCCTACTTAAGTGGTCAAATCCCATATTTTCTATTCCATGTTTAAGACTT
The DNA here is from genome assembly GCA_037957365.1 of Torreya grandis. Taxonomy (NCBI): domain Eukaryota; kingdom Viridiplantae; phylum Streptophyta; class Pinopsida; order Cupressales; family Taxaceae; genus Torreya; species Torreya grandis. The sequence goes on along the minus strand of JARHVA010010315.1, from coordinate 186,803 downwards.
ATCTTGAACTAAAATTTCTAAAATAGCATTAACCATCTAGAGATCCTTCCACCCAACATAGGTTTACTAATCAAATATCACAAGGACTGATGATCAGTAAAGAACTCAAAGGGTGTTGTTAGAATATAATGCCTAAACTTATTTAGTGTGAACACCATTACTAGTGCAACCCATTCTATCATAGTATAGTTTGTCTTTATAGTTAGCATTTTTTTGCTTTCAAAATGGATAGGATGGTCTATTTCACCATATCCTTCTTGTGCTAATATATCCCACATTGCAATACCTAAATCATCTATGTGTACATGAAATAAATTACTCTAGTCTAGAAAGACCAATAAGGAATTGTAACTATCCTTTGATTTAACTCAACAAATGTTGATTGGCACTACTAGGTTCATTCAAACTATGTATACTTGCACAACAATTTTTCCAAGGATGTAAATATAGCTATGTAGCCATTTATAAAATTATTACAACTTGTATAACACAAAAATTTGCATAATTACATAGAAAATTTTAGAGGTGGCATACCAACTATGACTATTATTTTCACTTGATCAACTCAAATTAATTCACGACAGACTACATAACCCAAAAAATCACCTAATAGTGTTAAAAATAAGCATTTTTTAAATTAAATGCAATTTTTATGGATTTACAATATTTTAAAATTAGTCATAATTTGGATAAGTGGTATTTGAAAAAACAAAATATAGCCCAATAATCTAAATAAGACTATAAAATCATGAATAAATTCCTTAAAAGTAGTCACCACAACCCTATAAGTTATATTTGGAGAATTATTTAGACCACATGACATTATAATATACATAAAAGAGCCCCATTCAATTGTAAATGTTGTTTTGGCCTCACCTTATTCTATGATGTAAATTTGATGTAGTAACTAAATCCTTCTGTGAAGGGGTATACTTCATGACCTATGATTGACTATAAAACCTCATCAGTGGAGGGTATAGGAAATGGATCATCGATACAAGCATCAATCAATGCATGGTATTCCACATATACCCTGATCTCACCTAAATTATTTGGATGCACAACCATAGGAATAAAAAATTCTAACTTTTATACCATATAAATGATACCTACTTCTTGCATACTCTAAATCATCCTTCACATTCAACTTTAGGTTGGGATTTAATCTATATCGGTACTTTTTGACAAGTCTTATGTGATATTTCAATTTAATGTGCATCTCCCCCAATGACAGATTACCACTTTTTATCTCTATGAATTTAGTGGGAAAAACATCATAATAATACCTCATTAATTAAAACCCTTCTAAAATTTCATTATAGGTCCAATAATATCACATTGTTGCAATATTTGGCATAGACTTTGTCCTAATATTATTAATAAAATTCTTTAGTGGTTCCTGATGTATCATATTAGATCCACTAGGAATGGATTATTATAGAGTTCTTTGCCCTTCATGTTATATAATATTAAAATTTCATATATTTTCATCCTTAGTCTATTTTTTAATGTGAGCTTTGGTGGGTCAGCTTCTCATTCTAATTTGAATAAGCCATTTAGGTCTAGATCCTCATCACTATCATTGGATCCTATCAAATAATATGTAATATTATTACAAGGTTTAATAAGAAACCAAACCTTATTTTTAATAACCTTGTATTTATATAATACTATATTTGAATTATGATCTACTTCTTGATGATTCTATCGTGGTACTCATGTCTTCCACTCACCCATGACATAAAAACATTTTTTAGTTTATATAAAGCACTATATACTATAGGATTTTCATTTTTAAAAATAAATATTTGGATAAAGTATTTTTAACCCTATGATAAATGCTTAGTTTCTTGCATGTTCTCATGATGTGTATACCAATGTTGCAGAGATGATCAATTAATTGACAAATTCCTTCTTAGTTTAATGTTTAATCACTTGATCAAGGAAAAAATGGTCATATTGGGGTATATTAATATTTTAATATATTTTGGATTTGGTTATCATTAAAAATATCCTTATTGTCCTTGGATAATATTTCTTAGTCTTGAAAATACACTTGCTAATTTATTGTTCACCTTTGTAACTTTATCCTTCACTTAGTCCTCTCCTAGTAGTGCTTTTTAAGGATAAAACATCTTGTATGGCTCCATACTAATGTCAAATGATAAATTAGTAATATATTATGGTACCCTTTATCAATTCATTTGTCTTTACCAATTTTGAATTTTAAAATCCTCTTTAAAACCCTTTTTCTATCTCTTTTTAGGCCACTGTTAGGCCTGATTAGGTTTGTCAAGCATATAGATTCTCTCAATCTTTTCCTTTCATACCAATATGTGAAAAATTAATCCAAAAACACCTAAATATATTTTTTTATCACTAATACCTCACCTTTGACCAATTTTAGTGAGTTTTTAATTATTTAATCAACATGAAATTGAATTTCTTGATTGAAACCCTAGTTCCCAATTTGTAATCCTTGTCTGCACTTGAGAGTATATAATTTATTTTTATTCACTCCAAATATGGTTTCAAGGATTAAATAATTTTTTTAAATATATATGGGACTTAACCTAACCTTTTAAAACATTAAAATTAGAATATCAACATAATGATCCCTCTATCCACCTTTTACAACTCGTTCTTGCTTCGAAACAAGCACATAGTCAAGTATGTAGGGTTTGGCAGTACTCTTCTGGGTTTTGTTTGGTCTCCAAAAATTTATAAATAAATTAATGGTATTTAATGTTAAAAAATATCTTAATATACCTTTTTCAAAACCAATTATGCATATATAACTTCTTTATTCAACTCTTTCATCAAATTGTATGAGGAAACAAGGTGCACAATCAAATTTTCTAAAGTTTGTAAGTACCTCAAGGGACTTTAGGTTACCCAAGGGAATTTATAACTTATATTAAGGATAATACAATTAAAAATCCCTTAAAATATCACTCCTTTATCTTTGAGTACAAATCTAACAACTATTTTCTACAATACTCTTTGGTTAGACTGTATGTACACACCTAGTTACAACACAGAAGATTTACTAGTGTTCTCTATAGGGTAATTAATATAAAAATAATGTCATAAACTATTCAAAGAGTTCAAAAATTTCTTTAATATTTCCCTCCACATTTTTATATTAATAAATATTCAAGATCCAACATTGATTCTCTCTATTGTGTCACTTTAGGACACGTTTCCTGTACATGCACTCTTCTTTAGAGAGGTGTTATACTTTGAGAAAAATCATAATTTTTTTGAAAAGAGTATTAACAAATATAAACTTAAAAAAATGAATATATCTTACCAAAACAAATCCATAAATCAATATCACATTATAGTGAAGCTAATATCATTAAATAATCATAGTACTATCATCTTCCTTTTATACAAATATAGAAAAAAAAATCATGTTCAACGTTAATCACTTGAGGGTCTCGATTTTATTTTTATTGGGTTTGTTTCCATTATTTATTATAATACCACACACACCAAAAAAATGATTACCAACACCAAAAATACATATCTTGTATCTACCAAAACTATCATAACTACCTCATATAACCTCTTACAAGATTGTTTACCCTTGATACAAACATCAAGGTATACTATTCTATACAAGTATATTTTTAATACCAAGTATATAGGCCTAAGGGTCTTTATTACCTTTCACTATCCATTTATAATTTAATGACCTATTTGAAAACCTTCCAAATTACCCTTTCTAATTTGAAACATTCCAATTTTAAAATGTGCCAAAATGGCAAGAAATCTCAAGATTTGAATTTTAAAACTCCCTAGGAGCTTATAGCACTTGGAAAGCATTACAAGGATCATTTTTAGATATCTGACACTACTATAATCATCTCAAAAATTTTATAGACTTGTGATGCACTTAATTTAGACAAAAATTTCAAACATGCTATTCTATGAGTGATGCCCCTGCATCAACCGAGTAGTTAGAAGTGGTATTAAAGTGTATCTAAAAGGATGTACCTAGTACTTAAGTTTGACATCCTACACAAACCATATGTCTATGGACTTATGTATATGAAAATCTAGACACTATCCTTCTTGAAAGATTGACCAATTTAATCCAACATTGGTTAGTATCTCAAAATGTTCTCTTATCAATTTGCATGTTTGATCACATAGTAACTGTGTTTTCCTATGAATTTATTACCATGTCCTAGAAGCTCCCTTTAATGCATAATTGAGTGCACTAACTCTCTAATCCATATTAGGGACATGATGATTTAATTTAAACATTAATTGATGGATATATTTAGTATAAAAGTATTATGTAAATTTGCATTTAATATTGAACATCATTCAAAGAGAGTGAACCTCATGATCTCCCTAGACCTAGTTTAGTATATGCATATCCAAGTCAACACTTATTGAAGATGCTACTTTATAAGGTAAAGTACCTTTTAGAGTAGACTCTATGCAATCCATAGCTATCACACATATATTATAAAATAAATATACCTCTATTTGTTTGGTGATAACACAAAGGGTGACATAAATTATTCTAACTAAAACTGATGTGTTGGTCATTTTGTTGTAATCGATCTATACACAAACTATTCAACTAGTTACTAATGTATTAGGCATTCTAGATATGGATTATATAATTAGTATTCGACAACTCAATTTTTTTTTTTTAATCTACATTTACCTTGAACCACTTGTTATACCAATAGACATAAGGTGACACTACTTCAATAGAGATAACATATGGCTTACACTCAAACTTGTTCAAAGGTATCACAATTATCTTATTTCCTTGGTGTGCCTCCAATTGATTTTTCACTATGTTGATAATCATTTGACCATCATAATCCATTTATGTCATGCCCAAAATTCATGACTAAAATTTTCATCAAAATCACACCATTTTTTAAAAAATCACCACACTGATGCATGCATTGATTACATACATCTTATAGTTTCATGTTCAGTAGCAAGGAAATTTTAATGGTAAACACTCACACTCAAAGTACATCATCTACAAAATTTTTTATCAACACTAATATAATCAATGTAATACCTATGAATCATATATTTAAGATAAAACATTCATGTTTAAGTGGAATTTCCTAACCATGGTATATCCAGACTTGATGAGCTCACCTCACAGTCAAGTCACAATTTCATTAAATTGCCAATTAAATGGCAATGATAAAAATACCCTTGCGAGGTGAAAATAAATTCTAGGAGTTATTGTATATTATAATAGATATAATATACCACTAGGAACCTATAAAAATAATCTCCACAATTTAAGTACTAAATTAACCTGGCATTCCAAATGGGTTTTAATGTAGAAACTATCATGCCTAGGATTTTTTGAATAAATTGGCTTTAAAACTGGACTGCTAAAAATAGAAAAATTATCCAAGATAACTAAAAAATTTTCCTATATAAATATAAATTTAAAATAAAACACTAAAAACACCTAGTTTCACTAAACAACTCAGATAACTATTTTTGACAAGCTGATTTTGAAGTCACTTTGCACAACCAAAACAAAACAACACAAGCAAAATCTAGCCAGCTTGACCTAGAAATGGGTTCACAAATTGACATATAATAAAGAAATGGTTATTTTTTTCAACTTTCCTATGATAATTGAGTGCATTTTAATATTATGTTTTGGAAATGTACATGTTCATTGCATTAATCGAGTCTATTTCTAAGCTAACTCAAGTAGACTTGCATAAAAATACATAATATTTTGTAATCAGACAAGGACAAATAAAAATATTATACAATCAAAAGGAATATAAAATGAGGTCCCTTACAATAAATAAAGCTAAGTAAAACTTGATACAACACGTGCTTTCTAAAAAAATCTATTTCTGGTCAATATTAATTAATGACTTCCAAACTAATTTTCTTTGGCTTGAACCAACTAACTCAAGACTTTTTTTACACCATTACTCTTACTAGAATTATGATAATTACACAATCAAATTAATGGTTCCAAAATGAATGTTAAGACAATAATATCATATCAACCATGTTTACTAAGGACACATTATTTAATCAAGGGTTATTTAACCCATAGACATTAAGTTCACCAAGTTGGTTATGTTGGTGAAGGTATCTATATAATTTAGATACAATAGTTACATTCAATATTTATAAATTTTAAAAAGTGTCTAAAGACTTATAATTTTTAATAAAATAATATTTACTATCTAACACAGTAATTAACTTCAAATTGATTATGAGGTAATGCAAGAACTTGTAGTATCATTTCAAGGATAAACTTCTTATTTAAATGTTACAAAGTAAAAGTACTTAAAAAATTAATTTATCTAATTACATTACAAGGTAAATATTTTCAAGGTGATTAAATCGATTGTATCCAATGATCTTGTGTTTTACCCACACCTTACACTAAAACAAGTTGAAGACAAGTGTCAACTTAATGTTGAGCAAGTGCAATCCTATCGCAATATTTCATGATAACCAATCAATCTACAAATCAATTAGATATAAATTATAATGATTTTTACTATTCTTTAATAAATAACTCATTTAAAATATAATATTAATCATTTAGTTCGAACATAATCACTAATATCCATTAATTTTACATCTTCGATCAATGTTGAATAATCAGTCCCATTTTATTAACCAGGTGTTGTGCCTATCACCTAGTGACCTTTCTTTTCCAAAATTTTTTTTGAATAAAAATATATAATATGAAATTTTTATTACACTTGTAATACTAGTGTAACTCCAACAAATGACTATCATAAAATATTGATACTCTTCAAAACTAA
>JARHVA010010315.1:170000-177500 GCA_037957365.1 Torreya grandis | reverse complement strand
GATTTGGATAAGTACAAATTAAAATCATAATCGACATCTAGTTCATTGATGACCCTGAATGAAACATTTATGTAATAATATGCAAGACAAAACCTATTTATATGTCTTGAAAAATTTTATTATCAAAATTTATGAGATCAATGATCATTAATATTTATGCTATAATAATATTCTAAAAGTATAAAATATTATTAAATCACCAACAAGGTTGTGAGACAAAGAACCAACAAAGAATTCATGACATAGTTAACCAACCACTCTTAAGAAAGGAAATGAAAGCAACACAAATACGGTCCTATGGACAAACCCATTGAAACAACTTATCAGTACAAAAACTCCTAAAATAGATAACACATTATATATATCACCTATGAGAATAAGGTGTTGTGCATCGATGAATTACTAATAAATGATAAGACCAAGAAATATATATATATATATATATATATATATATATATATTAGTCAAAACAATGGTGAATACACCAATCACTAAAATCATGACACCTTCAATATGACCTCAAAACTCTCAATAAGGTATGACACCATGTTAATAAGTAATTTACATTGATGATATCATTGAACACACACACACACACACACACACACACCCCAGGGTGGACCTAGTCTATTCACAATTGATAAGGTCTTTCACTACATCTATTGTAAGGATAACTAAAATCAAGATTAAATAAACATACCATCAAAGGATCCTTACATGAATACACTCATAATACTATGTATAAGATGAAGTGCCTAACACATCAATCCTGAAGCAAGTTTACATGGGTTAACAAGAATTGGTCCTGACATGTTATCCCTACAAGGAATATTAGTACCAAACATACTACCTCATATAAGGAATCATGCACAAACTACCAGCACATATGTGACACAACCAAGCATTGAAACAAAATCCCTATGAAATATTGATGAGAAACACTATGTCAAAGTAATGGGTATTTCATTCTCCCCCTCTTACAATATTGCATCATCCTTGATGTAGAAATCAAACTTAAGTGGAATCAATACAACCATAATATAATCACTTTGTTAATATAGAAATATCAGTGTCAGAACCTATAAAATAGTGTGTACAAAGTATAAACCTTCAATAGAATCATAAAAAATAAACTACATGCCAACCCATGATATAAGTACATTGTGAAGTGACATATACCATAATAAGTGCCATCTTATGGCCATAACTACTGAATAATACTAAGTAACACTATTGACCAAGTAGCAAAATTGATAACAAAGTAATGATACTGATCAATAAGATCGAATGAATGAAATAATATAATGTTGGAGTTTTATGGCCAACTCTATGCTCTGGTATATAGCTAAAATATGGAATCATCTAAACTATATCTTGACATAGAAAACCCTCTAACGTGTCATGAGAAAGTGGCAAATGTCTCCAAATGAATTTATCATGCCTTGGTTGTGGGAGGGAAAAATGTGTCTACCACCATGCCAATATCAATATGTATAAGTAAAAGAGGCACCACAATTCCTTGTATAAAACCGCCACATCTAGTGGGTGGGAAGGATGGTGTCACAATCCTATGCATATAGGCTCCCATATCAACCAAATATCTATATTCCAATCTACTTCTCTCCGATACCCACTCAAGATGTCAATTATGCACATACATAGCACATGTGAAACCAACACAACAATCATTGAAGTAAATTGAAAAATCAATCGATCATGTAAGAAAAAAACCAATAAAAATGAGACCAATGGTCTCAAATGAAAAATAAACCAAAAAATATAAATTGGAAATTTCAACAATGATTTCCATGATTAGTTAATTAATCAAAATATAGAAAGATAAGAACAATGGTGTTGATTTAAAATTAAATAAAGATAAAAGTTAAATTAATAATTCTAATAAAAAACTGGTGAAATATAGTTCACATCAAGAACACTATGTGAATTTATAAGTCACCCAATGGCAGAAGGATTAAAAATCATTTTAACTACCTCCCTAAGGTAAGAGGCATCTTGATTACCTCCTAGAGGTATGAGGCATACCAATTACTTCCCAGAGGTTTGAGACATCTGAATTACCTCCCAAAAGTATGAGGACATTGTCTATTACCTCCTAGAGGTAAGATAAATACCTATAAATTAGCTCCTAGAGGTAATGGAATATTTGTGCATCATTATATGCAAGAGTGTTGCAATATAAATCAACTAAAGTAGATAACAAATAATAGAAAAATAACCTACACATGTTATCCTAGTGCCATGGAAGTACCAAATGTAATCATACTAGTCATATTTATGATTTTCATGTAACCAACTACAATCAACTAGCATAACTCATAGAGAATAACCTTATTGAAACATCACTCACTAAAAGTGTATGAAATAAATACTATAAAATTAAAACTAAATGAAACTTTGAGTGCTTCCCACTGACCATTATCATCTTCTACAAATACCATAACATTCAAGATCTATAAATTATCACCATAAACAAAATAGTGCATCAACTACACTACTCTCAAGTCATACTCTAAGTGACTTGAACTCAACCATTCCCTATCAAGGTCTATAAAGACAAAAAAAATAGGGTTTTACAAACCTTCACACAAGAATTAACTCATGACCACATCACTACATGTTCTCTAGTCTAACGTGCTTAGAAACCCCTAGATCATAACATGAAAACCCATGTCCATGACATGTATACACAAGTGGGTTGTCTCCTCAATCCACATCACAACCTCTCTATTATCACAAACACTGCTAACACATGATAAAACAACTAGCATTACATAACTAAAGAATAGATAGACTATAATAATGGCATACCCAATAATTATAAGATAGACTCACTAAATTAACCATTTCCAAATATTTAATGTAGATTAATAATGATTCCAAACTATCACCATATACGTAAAACAATCAATGGAGTGTCACCATAATAAGAAATCATATGTGAAATATAAGAAACATCAACACAAGATGCTTTGAAATAGAAAAGGTACAACATACCTTCAAATCAAATGAGGATAAACACCACATACCTCACTAGGTTTTCTTATAAACTAAGTCATTATTAAAACACAACTGGTGAAACACATGATAATCTCTCAAAAAATATCTTAAACTAGAGTCCTAAACTTACAGGGTTATTAACCACACTCATTCGATATCCCATCCAAATAGATATGTATACCTCATAATGAGGAAAATAGATAGGTGGTTAGAGTCATACTCTAAAATAATCATAAAAACAAATAGAATGAACCCACTCCTTCTAGATGCTCTAATGCCATAAATTCCCTCTCTAACTCTATTAATCAATCCATTATGCAAATACATAGGATAATACCTCCACTTTTTGGATAACCAAGCACATATCACTATCAAAGGAGATAAGGCCACTCACTACCAAGAGATAAAACAACTAGGTACAACATAAAAAGCTCTACTATCGAGGTTAACCATATGATAACACTAATCTATTACATAGGCAGAGGTCCATATCATGCATTGACATGTATGTGAATAGACATAATAGGAAACCGATGTATTACACTATAGTTTCATGATCCCAACATGGACCACAATATTAAAACCCTCTAAAATACACACATACAAGGTTTTAGCCAAGGAAAAATTATGTCTAAATATTTATTGGAACAACTCTCATAGAAATAATAGTGATGTACAAAATAAATGAAAGGATTCCCTATCACTTTCAAATTCATTCCAATCTCATCTCCTAATGTGACATAAATGTCAAGAAATCAAGTAATCTTCAAGAGCACATGTCTTGAGTGACAAGTCAACAATTGAGTGAAAGGGTCATTGAATAAAGAAATGATAATATAATTTCTCATTATATAAAAATGTAATAAATCCCAAAATTCATACCAATAGGTGAAAACACTATGAAAAATAAACAATCACCTAAGGTACATAAGTACACACCTCAAAAAAGCCAATCAACCTTTTACCACCATGACTTAATTCCCTATCTTGGTAGCTATACCATTATATTGTCGTTTACTACGTAACTTAAAATTATACTCTTGTTATCTATCTTTCATGTTTCCAATTGATTTGGCATCTTTAATATTGGTTCTCAGGCCCCCTTGGCCTATATAAAGTGGTTCACCATAGTAACTGCACACACCTATAGGTTACACCTATTGAGCCTCATTCCTTACCAAGTTTGTGGCCATATGTGCAAGTGTTATACTTGAAACCTCTACCTACTCATTTTATTTATCCTTCATAATCAATGCTTGTCATTGGCTCATTGTACACCCCTCAAACAATAGTTTATTCCTCTATGACAACTCAGTCGATGACTAGCATCCTAGGGTCTTGGGACATTTCCTTGGCTTGGCATCTGGTGTAGTAAAATTTTTGCCTTATCTAATGAGGATAAGGCTAAGGCATTATCACTATAAATTTTTTTTTAATCAATAGTTATTCTACTAAGTCTATTACTTAATGTAGAATCTAGAAGATACAAATGTTCACATCGTATATAATCTTAGGCAGTGGTGGTGATTGTTGATTCTCCCTATTATTTTAATTACTTCCATATGAGATGAAGACACTTCATGAATTGCTTTTGGTTTAGGTTACTCTAAATATCTCCACCAAGATAACACAATCTAATTGTGTAATCAATCTCAAGATAACGCTTTATATGGTTCCCATAACTACTATTCTTTATTCACTTCCCCTCATATCTAATGGTTCATTGGGTTCTTACATGTCATCTATAATATGAAATAGTGTGACCACTTCAAATTTTTATCACATCACCTTTTAGTGAGGGAACATGTCCCTCATGCTAGTCCACTACAATGTCATGTCAACCAATCCATCTACCTTCTGATTTGCTCTCAAAATGGTCGTGTCTAATCACCTTTCAATCATTCACCCACTTTTTATCCTATCACATCATTATATTTATTATGTAACATCAAAACTATATCATATTTTATCATATTCTACATCATCATCATACACAAATCTGCCTTTTATATATTAATCAAAAGGCCGAAGGTTGCATCACTAAAAAGCTAAATAAAAAGCACATGATGGATGTCCACATGCTACAATCAGATACAATGTTTTTTTTTTCATATAGACATAAAACATCATGATACCCTCATGGGATGGTTGTCCTTTTATTTAATATTTTACCTCCTCAATGAGCTGTAACAATTGATATATACACACATCGGTTCACTATGGAAGAAGCTGCACTAAAAAATAATCCCTAAAGCTCCTAGTGTCACAACCATGCTCTAATACCAAAATGTCATGACAAAAAATCATGACTAAACTTCACACCATTTAAAAAAAAATTAACCATAATGATGCATGCATTTATTGCATACATCTTATGGTATCATGCCCACTAGCAAGGCAATCTTCAAGGAACACACTCACAGTCAAAGTATGTCATCTACAATAAAATTGATAACCTTGAATATAATCAATATACTAGCCATGATTTATCTATTTAAGCTAAACCATTATTTTCTAATTCAAATTATCCAACCATGGTGTATCTAGACTTGATGAGCTCACCTCACAATTAAGTCAGAGTTTCCTTAAATTACCAATTAAATGGCGATGGGAAAAACACCCGCACAAGATTTAAACTAATTCTAGAAGTTATTATATATTATATTGGATATAATATACCACTAGGAACCTATGAAAATAATCTCTATCAATTTAAACATTAAATTAACCTAGCATTCTAAACATGTTTTAATGCAGATACTATCTTACCTAGTGGTTTTATAAATAAAATGGCTTCAAAATTAGACTGCTAAAAATAGTAAAATTATCAGAGACCAATAAAAAAATATTATTTATAAATTTAAATTTAAAATAAAATACTAACAATAACTGATTTTACTAAAAGGATTAGCTAACTATTTTTGACGAGATGATTTTAAAATGACTTTGCATAGCCAAAATAAAACAACACATACAAAAACCAGCCAGTGTCACCTAGAAATGGGTTCACAAATAGACATATGATCAAAAAAGATTATAAATCAGTTGTTGTTTTTAACTCTCCTATGATATGGAAGTGATTTTAAATATCATGTTTTATAAAACTACCTCTTTGTTGCTTTAACCGAGTCTGTTTCTAAGATAACTTAGGAAGACTTACACAAAAATGCACAATAAATTGTAATCAAATAAGGACCACTAAAAATATGAGACAATAAAAATGAATCTAAAAATATGTCCCTTAAAATATATGAAGTTAAGGAAATCTTTATATAACACTTGGTTTCTAAAAAATCCATTTTCGATCAATATTAATTAGTGACTTCCGAATTGATTTTCTTTGGCTTGAACTAACCGACTCAAGAATTGTTTTGAACTATAACTCTTAGTATAATGATGATAATTCCATGATCAAAATTATTGGGTCCAGAATTAATGTTAAGATAATAATATCATATCAACCATGTTTACTAAGGACACAACAATTACTCAAGGGTTGTTTAACCCACACATGTTAGGTTCACCAAACTACTTAAGTTAGTGAAGGTATCTATATCATTTAGAGATAACAATTATGTTTAATCCTTATCAATTTTAACAAGTGTATACCAACTTCCAATTAAAAATAAAATAATATTTACTATCTAACATGACAATTAAGTACAAATCGATTACAAGGTAATTAAACAACTTGTAGTATCGTTTCAAGGATGAAATTTTTATTTAAATGTTATAGAGTAATAATATTTCAAAAATTCATATATCTAATTACATTACAAGACAAATATTTTCAATATTATTCACTTTATTATATCCAACACTCTTGTGTTTCACCACACCCTGAACTAAAACAACTTGAAGACAATTGTCAGCTTATTGTTAAACAAGTGCAATCTTGTTGAAATATTTCATGATAGCCAGTAAATGAAAAATCAATCAGCTATAAACTGTAATGATTTCCACTTTTATTTACACTAATAACTTATTTAAAATAGAATATTAATCATTGAGATAAACATAATCACACATAATTATGAATATCCATTAATTTTAGACCTTTCATCAACATTGAATAATCAGTCCTATTTTATTAACTAGGTGTTATAACTAACACCTAGTGATATTCCTTGCTCAAATAGATTTTTTATAAAAGTAGGTAATACTAAATTTTTATTACACTCGTAAGACTAGTGTAGCTCTAGCCAAGGACTAGCATAAAAAATTGATACTCTTCAAAACCAAACATTACCAAAGATACATAAACAATAATATAGACAACAAGAATAATTTAATAATTATATTTTTTCCATATGGTTATTTAGCTTAAAAAGGATGTTTCTTCCAAGTCATTATACCTTCCCACATCCTTCTAGAAATAATAAAATAATTAAATATAACACCTAGTGATCTCCTTTCCCAATGACACCTCAACTGTCAACAAGAGAAAAATAAAATATATAAAAAATGCATTGCCATCTAGAC
>JARHVA010010315.1:150000-165000 GCA_037957365.1 Torreya grandis | reverse complement strand
GTATTTTGATGTATCTTATAGCTACAAGACCAGATATCATGTATGGGGTCAGTTTAATCTCAATATTTATGGAGTCACCGAAAGACTCACATTGACAAGTTGGAAAAATGATATTGAGATATGTGGTAGGAACTATAGAATATGGAATTTTATATTCCACAACTAACGATTTTATTTTGATTGGTTTTACTGATACTAATTTTGAAGGTAGCATTGATGATAGGAAGAGTACTTCTGGACATGCCTTTCTTTTAGGCACAGGTGTGGTCACATGGGCATCCAAAAAGCAACATATAGTGACACTTTGATCAGCTGAAGCAGAGTATGTAATAGCCACATCAACAACATGTCAAGCAACTTGGATGAGATGAAAGATTTATTACAAGCACAGAAGGAGTCTACACCAATCTTTTGTGACAACAAATCAGAAATCACATTATCAAAAAATCATGTTTTTCACAAGAGAAGAAAGCACATTGATACAATATTTCACTTTATCAGAGAGTTAGTAAACAATGGAGAAATCCATTTGGAATTTTGTAGATCTGAAGATCAATTGGTAGATATATTCACAAAGGCATTAGCAAAGGAGACCTTTCATTATTTAAGAAAAAATTTAGGCATTGTAAATGCTGAAGTTGTTAGTGGTAGAAATTAAGGGGGAGTGTTAGAAACTCAAGATAATTTCTCCACATGCAAGCAGTTAACTACCAGTTAGGAATCAATTAGTTAACTGACAGTTAGAGATCAATTAGTTTAAGTAGTTAGCAATTAGTTAGTTAAGCAGTTAGAAGATTAGTTAAGGATCAATTAAGCAATCAATTTAGTTTCAGTTATTTTTGGATTCAAATTCTATATAAAGATGCCTTGGGCATAGTATTGTAAGCAAGGAAAATAGAAGATCAATAAAATCTTATTTTCAAGAGTGTAGTAGCTTTCTAAGTTCTGGGTTTATTTTCTTGTTTAAATTCTTGTTTTTTTGCTCTTTAATTTCTTCAATCATCTATTTTCATCACAAATTTAGAGCTAGTTGATCAAACATCTTCATAATCCTCAATATATTCTACCTAAAGTTCATTCAAAAACTGTGACTGCACAATGGAAAATTTGATCCTTGATTGCATCCATTCAACAAACAAAGCCTTATATTTATCTTCCATGATAAAATAGATTTTGTTCATTAAGTCTAAAAATTTACAATCCTATTCCCATAATGATTATATGTTTTATTTTCAAATCTCCTTAAGATATTGAATGATCTAACTTGAACACTTCTTCGTATTGAATTATATGATTAACTAGTACTTAAATTTTTGAATAATTATGGAATTAACATCCCTTTTATAAATGAACTCCATAACTTGACATACTAAGGAACCTACGAGTTCACATTTCTTCACATCTCCAGTCATCACTCCCTTAACCTACCATTTCATATTATAGGTTAATAAATATTATTCAGGGTCAAAATACCCATCATATGGTGTTAAAGAAATAAACATGTATGTGTTCAGTTACATGCTTGGTGCTCTTGTAATTGATATTATCGGATACTATAAACTAGTCCTTATAGGTGTGTTAAAACTAGTTTTAAAAGAGAATCCAACCTCTTCTAACCCATTATTTTCTACTGATTTCTTAGTTTATGTGTTTATTTTACCAAATTTATCTATAAAGAAGTCAAACTAATTGTTATGTATCCCAACCTCTACACTTTGTTTTCTCTTCTCTAATGATAAAATGGGCTTGAGGATGCATTATCCTGAAATGAATGACTTATGTCTTCCACTTCTTTTTTCTAAAACCTTGAATTTTTGATAATTCTACTATTATGCATAAATTTGTCTATAGAGTATTCTTTCCCTGATCCAAATGATATTCTTCATTTTAACTAAAATATAGCCGTATATCATAACTTCTATATTACTAGTGTACTTTCTTCTTTCTCCTCATTATGTACCATATCCTCTCTATCCCAATTTATGCCCTCTTCTTTCTTAGGCCCTTACATTCCTCACTCTACATAATCTCCAAAATCTCTAATTTATGTAATTTTTGTACCCTCTCTCTAAGATCCCCTCTTTATTACATCCTCTATTTTACGCCTAATCCTATTTATAGTTGCATTTGGGTTATCTTATTTATTCCACTTTCTTTAATGTTGTAGCTATTTTTCCAATCCAATAATTTTCTTCTCACTATACTTCTATGTGTCCTCTATTATCTAGGTTTAGGTTCAAGTTTCTTTGTTCATCTATCCATCGTCACTCCTACATCACATGTACCCATATAATATTCTAAGTGACCACTCCATGTTAATAGGGGTAAGAACCATGGACTTTTCAACAACCAACATATTGATAAAATTAGGTATTCATTGAAGGAACTTTCCTCGTATTCCTCTCACAAACAAGTCCTATACATATTCAAAAAGCTAGTTATCCTTGTATAATAAATTTTGAGACATAACTATAGATGGTAATATTTTTCCAATGATATATCACATGGGTCCATTCATTATCTAAATCTCTCAAGATGTCTAGTTTATCTTCCATCCAAATTATAAATTATGTCCTTCTAGGCTAAAAACAATAGTACTCCAATCTATATAACCATACAACTAATAGTCTAGGCAGATTTCACCAAAATATTTCATATCTTTCTCTATATATATGTTAGTGAATAAACTATTTCATAGTCTTTCCTATTATTTTTTATTATTATTCCTGAAATTTTTGGATTCTTTCATCTAACCATATTTCTACATCTATCTACCTAGGTAGCCATCAAAGCATATTTTAAAAATAAATCCACATTCATCCCACCATTGTTATCAAAGGTTTCCTAGAAAACCCATAAGACCATGATAATATAGGGTTAGTTGTGTGAGAGGTGACACAAGTATACCAAAAAAAACAATTCAATTAAACCCATCTACTTATTAACTATAATAAACATAGATATGCAATAAATACAAGACTCATTGGTTGTAAGACCATTTAATACAGACTACATGGTTAATAGGTTTAGACAATAGAGCATTCACTGCACATAGAACAACAATAAAATATGTCTAGTGAAAACCATTTCATTGCTGTAAATTAATCTCTATCACAGTGGAACCATTTTATAGTAAAACTAAGAACTAGATATATAGTGTTTGCAAGGCACTAACACTTCATATTATAGCCTTTCATTACATGCAAAGGAAATAATCTTCATATTTTGTAGATTATTTCTACACTTTCAATTGCCAAATACATAAAAAAAAGAGATAGAAGATATAAAATAGTGTGAGTCATAGACATGCCTACCAATTACACTATGTGATTTTTGTATCCATGTTCTACTCCCAATAGAAATTTGTGATTTACCTCAAATTGGGATAATATTTTGAACATGATTATATGATAAAGGTTCACCATATTTAATATATTAAATATTCTCAAAATTAAACATTTTCCAAATCTTCAAATCAAAAATCTAAAAAATCTTCTTTGGATCCCAATATACAACATTCCAAAAAAAAATTAATGGTATTAGTTCCAATAATGACCAATATTACATTACCTCCCAATGTGTGAATGTGTAAAAGGTCAATACCATCATAAACCTACTAAAAAACACCTTGTTACCAAACCTAATAATCCCTATAGTGATGAACAAAATATTAAAATACTAAAACTAATCCTACTTCCTCTTAAAAACAACCCACTAGTGATGAGTCAACTCCACAATCAGAGCCTTAACCTAGTTATTTCATCCCTTCCAAAAACATCTTCTCTAATCAAACTAAGCCTCCTGCCAATTCTTCCTCCAAATCACATTGTAATTTTATAGATGAACTTGTCTCTATGCCTTTCAAAATTATAATCATGGAGTTAGTAAGAACTTATCCTTATCATCACAAGTTCCTTATTCAACAATTACAAGACATTGGAGAACCCTCATATAATTATTTCGATATGATTCTTTCCATATTTTAAGGTATCACACCTACAAAATTTAATGTTATTAAAACCATTTCTCCACTTCCTTATCCTATAAACCCTCCATTTAATTCCATAAAGAATATATCATTAATGATGATTTTTTTTTCAAGCTAATAACCCACCTCTCTTAATTAAGGTTGGAATCAATAATACATTAATAAGGAAATTATTGGTGGATGAAGGTTTGATAATTAATGTTACCTCTTTTTGGTTAATCCAATAAATCAAATACTAAAAATAAAACCTCATGATAACTCAACTTACTTATTTTAGATTTGATAAAACCAGTCAAAAAAATCTTGGTTGTATTTGTCTTCCTCTTACCATTGGACCCAAAAATATATGCACCAAGATGGTGTTTATATATCTTCTACTCTCTAATGACATGCTCTTAGGACATACATGGACTCATCACATGAGATCTATCACATCTTTCAATAGCCAAGGCTTTGAATTTATCCATAATTTCAAACATTATAAGCATTAGGTAGATCACAACCCTTAGAATATCTAACATCCAAATCTCAAATATGAATATCACACTTCCACTACTACTCGTATTAGTAGTCCACCTATTCTTAAGTTCACTAACATGCATCCTAAACTCCATGTCACTCTTTTTGATTTCAATGATGACAAACTTAATGAATTAAAAAGCATTTTCAATACCACTCAATTACTTCCTTATATATCATAATTCATACATCCTTCTTTTCTTCTACGAGATAGGGTCATTCCTCTAATTGATTATATTAATTAAAGTCCTCCTTAATGAAATGATAATGAAGCATCTTACACAAAAGATGATTTCATTTGAAATTAATATGGAGTAACCAAAAAATTTCAGAATCATCCAACCATGCCTCCTAAAACTTTTAGTAAGATGTTTATTTCCACTATAAACATCCCTAATGATACCGATCAACATGCTTATCATGCATGTTACATTTCTCCTATTTATGATGATGCCTACATAATGGTACAAGGATAATAATGAGACTTTTATGTAATGCATTATCAAAGGGTCTTATCCAATATGTATACTTTTTATCATGATGTCTATGCCATTCATATATCATCTAACTATTAATGTTGTCTCAAAATTTTAAGCTTATGTCCCTCCTATTAATCTAACCTTGATAGACACACTATGGGTTATCTAAGATATTATGAATTTTCCTACATCTAATAGCATATATCTACTTAATATTTTTTTCTTATTTATCCTCTTTCAGATTATGTCAACAAACTTGACATGATTTGATCTTTATTTATAGATTACATTTATCAAATCTCATCCCTAGTTGATACAATCCTTTATTATTTACCACCTACAGTTGACTGCATGAACCAAACCAATCCAATCAAATATCTTCTAAAAAATTTACCAAATTGATACATTTTCATCTCTTCCACTATTCCAAACTATATCAACCAACGTGATATAGTCTAGACGAATTTTGTACATTCTACTAAATCCACTAAAACTAATTTAGATGCTAGTGATATGACTATAAGACAAATACATTCTAATTGTGATAAAAAAAGGTGATCATATGGTAGATATTAAAGTGTAAGTTTAATAATTTAGACATTTACCCATGCTTCTTAGTGATGAAGCTATCATATAATTACTCCATGCTAGAGAGCTTCAATTTCTTGACCAACAAAAAAAATTTAGCTATTTTCAGAAAAAGGCTCATTGTTTCAATAATTCTATTTCTAGTATTGATCCTAAATCATATATTTATACCATGTTTCCTCCCAATCCATATAATTTCAAATATGAAAATGACATAATTATTTAGGAAACTATTGTAATAAAACTACAAAATGACTGCCTCTCTTAGATGCACTCTTTTATTTAAGGAACTTCGTCCTATAAAGCACAATAAATATAGTCTTTTATTTGAAAAATATTGTGAATCCCTATCTTAGTCATATGAGGACATGCCTTATATTTACCCTAGTATCATTATCCATAATATAATCACCTATTTTGATTCAAAACTAGTGTGTCAAAATCCTAAAAAAACACCACCTGATATTTCTAATTTATGTCACAAAGAAATCATCAATATTATAGATGCTAAGTTCATCAAGCCTAATAATTAATAAAAATGGGTATCCAAAATTTTTATCATTCTAAATAAATTAACTATGTTCATTTTCATTTGTATCAAATTTTATAATCTTAACTTAACATGTACTAAAGATAACTTTACATTACCATCAATTGATGTTGTTTTTGATTATAGGGCCAACTATGAGATGTTATTTATTATGGATTGTTTCTCAAGATAAAATTAAATTCAAATCACTCCTAAATATCAACATAAATCTAATTTCACCAATTAATGGGGAACCTACTACTATATTAAAATTCCTTATGGTATTTGTCAGTGTAACATACCAATGTTTAATGACCCATATCTTTCATGATCTCATCCATAAAAAAGTTTAAAACTATGTGGATGATCTTATTGCTAAATCCTAGCAATTTTAAAATAATCTTCATGTTATTTTTATAATATTTGATAGACTCATCAAATATAAAGTTAGACTCAATCTTTACAAATGTGATTTTAACGTCACTTAATTTTTCTTAGGATTTATCATTTCATTATGTGTGATTAATTTCAATCCAACTAAAATCAAGGTTATTGTAAATATTATTATTCCTCACTTTATTCCATAAATTTTTAACTATCTTCAAAAAATTTAGAAAATATATGTCAATTCATCCCCAAAATGGCTTGTTGTATATATTTGGTAAATTCACTCCTCAAGAAGGTTATTTCTCTCAAATGGACTGATGCATGTAAAAACACATTTGACATCATGAAGTAATCGTACATTCATCCTCATACTCTTATACCACATTATAATGATCACTCATTCATCTTGCATAATTTATCTACCCCTATATCAGTTTAGGAAATACTCTCTCAACAAGATGAAACATGTAAATAATATGCCATATATTACATTAGTAGTTCCATGGCATATTATGAGACCCATTACATAAATGTATACAATGATTGTCTTGCCATTTATTTTCCTAATAAAAATATTTAACACTATATTATTTATCAAACAACATATGTGATTGTCCATTATAACACCCTTCATCACTTTTTATCAAAAGAATTCTTACCTAAATATATAACTAGAAGGTGGATGGTACTCTTAATGGAATATGAATTAATAATTGTTACACAAAAATCAAATAAAGTCCAAGTGATCACTAATAAATTTTTTGCCACACCTACACTAGTTATTGATCACCTTTAAGAAGGGCTTCCTGATGAATAAATATTTTACTTTGAAGGTATTAATAAATCCATTTACCTTAAATGCTATTTTATTAATTTATTCACCAATCTCAAGGTGAAATACATCAATTATACCTAAATTTCCACCTCCAAAAATAAAACTAAAGTCATCATAGAAGAATTAGCTAAGGTCATAATCAGTTTTCATGAAGACACTTGGACCCTTAACTTTCATGGAGTTAAATGAATTCAAGGAACTAGGTCAGGATGTGTCTTAGCTAAACTTCATGGTAAAATTATTACTCTCACCTTTTTATTAAGATTTTAAGTCACTAATAACATGGTTAAATATAAACCCTCATCTTAAGCATGTAAGCAATGATCAACTTAGACATACCTTACTTACATGCCTTCAGAGATTCATAAATCATATGTCACAAAATTAGTGGTGATTATCAATGGAAAATTGAAAATATCATTCATATCATAAAATTTCTTCCACTCTTTCTATGGAATTCACATTTTTCACTATTGAATAAATCCAAGGAAAACAAAATGCTATAGCTGATTCTCTTTCTTTGTCAGCATCTCTTTTTTGACTTCATCAATTAGTTCATGATTTACAATTTCTCATCCACATGATAAAATCACCTTCTATATTACAATCCAAATATTATTCTCTTATCTTCCACATTGAGGCTATCAATATTCAATAAAGCTAATGATACACAAACATCATCCTATTTATTGAGAATCATACTTATCCTCCAAATTGGATTCTCATGAAATGAGTCAACTTCATAATAAAGGTTCCAAATACATCCTTAGATATGTATTCCCTTATTATAATAATGTCAAAGGTAATTTTATCCATTTTTTACTCAAGATGAAGTTCCTTCTCTCTTGAATCAAGAACATGGGGGAATTTTTGGTGGTCACTTTAATGGAAATGTTATAACACACAAATACCTTCACATGGGATATTTATAGCCTACTCTTTAAAAATATTCTATTAAATTCACTAAAAAGTGTAATATTTTCCAACTTCATGGTGATCTCATTCACTCTCCTCTAGATGAGCTTCAAATATTGGAGTCTCCTTGGCCATTTGATATGTGGCGACTAAATGTCATTTGAAAATTACATAGATCATAGGATGGCCATGTCTTCATAATTAATACCACTAAATATTTTACCAAGTGGGTTGAATCTATGACCCTTGTAAATATCATAAGTATTACTATGTCCAAATTCATTCTTTATGAAATCATATGTCATTTTATAATGCTCCAGACCATCATCTCCAATAGTGGTGGGAGTTTTAAAATCAAATACATTAAATAACTATGCATGAAATTAAAAATCACTAAAAGAATTTCACACCATACCATCCTCAATACAATGGTCAAGATGAAGCCAATAAAAAAATCCCTAATAAGGTGTTGAAAATGACTATTCAAGATTCTCATTCTCACTAACTTCTCAAAATTTATCCTACACTTTAGGCTTATCATACTAGCATTCATAGTGCTAATGGTGAAGTCCTGTATCTTTAATTTACGTATCTAAAGTTGTCTTAGAATTAAAAGTTGAGTTACATTCCTTTCACATTTATCTTTATGGCATCATTCTTGATGAAGATATTTATGAATCCTATCTTCACACTTTAAATTTTATAGATGAGTGATGTATGGGTTATTTACAACATAATTGGCAATATAAAGCTCACATCAATAAACACCATAACAAAAAATTAAAAGTTCATAATTTCAATGTTGGATACTTAGTGGTTAATTTATATAAAACCCATGATAAGGAGGGTATGTACACCAAAATTGATGGGGACCTTACCTAGTCAAATACATTCTAGGACCTAGTAGTTATATATTATAAACCAATGAAGGACACATCTTTAATGAAATAACTAATGATTAGGTTTTTAGTGAATACTTTGATTAGATTCATTTTATATCACAACTTTACTTTATTATACTACTCTCCATTTATAGTACATTTTAATTCCAATCTTATATTTAGTTTTATATATACTCTAGAGATAACATTTATTACACGTTTCACTTAGAATTTATACAATGAAGTGTAACATCAACTTTAATTTCACACACCCTCATATTTATTACACATTATCATTATTTAATATCTTTGGTCCTTTGGTATTTCTATGCCTCTTAGATTTTCAATTTTTAAGTTACACAATAAGACCTTAGTTAAGCATTTCCTCATAAACACCCATATTTATTGTTTCATTACAAATTAATTTTACTCACTAATTTACATAAGTTTCCTCCCAAAAAGATAGGGAAATTGTTGATAGTGGTGTTTTCTTGGACTTAAAGTCAGTCATATTATTTTATAGTAAAATTTTAACAAGTCTATCTTCATGTCTTCATTCAAATATACCATGATGATGATTTGTACCTACCTATCATTATACCATCTATATGGACACAATGTTTGTGATTTGGGGAAACACAAATAGTTATATGATAATTTACATCATTCTCATATATTCCACATCAAATTAGGTACACCAAGGTCAGTTTTGATATTATACTTTTTTCTAGATGTGCAAGTCTAGGAATTTTAGCCACCATGAGGCTCTCTTACTTAGATACTAAGCGTAATCTCTCTTATGATATTCATTTTTATCACCATGTTTGGTTTTTTGAATCCTTATAGAGGAGGAATATAAAAATCCACAAAAGTTAAAAGTTGTATCATAAAAAAAAAGAAATGTTTAAAAAGAAAAAATAATATTAAAAATAAGATCACACAAAAAGACATGATATTTATTTATCACATATCGTATCCCAATTGAATCTCAAATTCCACTTTTAGCCTCGTGATATAGCAGAGGTCCATTTGGATGCATTAGGATAGTAGATTAGGATATGATGTCGCATATACTCATAGTAACATCTTATTTATCATGCAAATAACCAATATTCACAATAGAGTGAGGACACTGTAAGGGGTCATGAGGAATGGGGAACATGTTTTTGAAAATGTAGGTCCATTTTAATTTCATGCACACTAGCCTTCATGGGATAATAATTATACTTCATTAGTTATCCAAAACTTATGTTGTTAGGTCAAACTATCTAGGGTCATTGATGTTAAATCTTTCTTAGTATTTCTAATGTGATTTAATTGTCTGACTTTTGGTAAATATTATGGTTTTCTATTGTATCAACCTCACTCATGTACCACCCATTTAATTTTACTCTTTTATAGGAAAGTTTGCTTCTAAATCTTTTCCCAATTTCTATACTTCTTATTGTCCATCTCTTTTTGACATATTCAAAATATGAAAATTTTAGTTTATCTTTTGTTAGAATAGAAGTTGTATTTTTGTGTTATTTTGAGATGCTCTCTTTATTATTTCCTTATCTTTATTGGATATCCCTTAGTTATTTTTGGGACCTTGAGTTTATATTCACCTTTTTATAGGTTATTTCATCTTGTTTCTCTAATTATTTCCTATTTTTCCATATTTTATTAAGTATATATTGTTAATTATATTTCATCAATGTTGTTTATATAAATCATTTCCTTTAGTAAATATTTTTACTTATGTTACATAAATCCTTAATTTTGGTATGTATTGTTACTTTTCTTACTTTGGATATTTTTTTAGGTCTTTCAATCATTATTAGCCTTGGATTTCTTGTTTAATCGATTGTACCTCCCTTTTTTATTCACATTTCTTATTATTTTATTCCTCAACTTGAATTTGTCATCCTATATTACCAATTTCCCAAGTGCTTACAATTATTTTATGAGTTTTCCATTTACTTTGGATTTCCCATGATTGTTTGATTTTCTCTCTAGCCTTGTGTCCCTAAGGATTTCCCAATGTAGTTATTGTGCCCTCAAAGATCAAGACTATAAATAAAACATGAAACAAATTAGTGACAAAGGTAAATAAAGGTATTTATATGGTACTTTTTATTATTTCATTCATTAACATTTGTTTTAGTATTTAATTTTTTTAACTTAATTATTATGTTTCTATGTTCTTTCCCAAAGCACCATCTCATTTTATACTCTGGTGACACATGATGAGATTCATTTGGGGCATATGTACACATAATATCTTAAAAAATTATCTTATACTGATGAATTATCTCTTGTAGAAACCTATCTAGTTTCAATCTCCCTAAGTGCACACCTTAAAAGGTTAATGAGAAATGGGTGAGTTGGTCATTGGTGATTTTTGAAAGATATTTTTACCTATTTAATCCATTTTACGTCTATTCTAGATTCTTTATATGTAAACTCCTAATTATATCCTTCCATATTACATCTTACAAATATATAAAAACCTATAATTTCCTACTATATGGGCTTGTTTGATGTAGTTTTATATGTCATCTATCCTTTCCCAACTAAATCAATTAGAACAAAACATTACAACAAAACTTTCACAACTAAATCATCCTAACTTAACTTGTTTAAGGTTAGTCAATCTATTTAAAACTAAATCATGTTGGTCGATAACATTTGATTCATCTTCAGGAGGTATTAGGATCATTCACCACTATAAATAAAATTTACCATTTCATTCCAATAGAGATGAATATTCATTTATGTATTTTTATTTCTCACACTTATCCCTAAGTCTATAATTAGATGAGTTATTGCTTAGATCTTGTCTTGAAGGAAAGCCTATCTTTTGGTATCTTGGATGAAATATTAGGAGTCATTTTATCTTAGATCTTGATTCAACATTTGATATCCTTACTAAAACAATAATATCTTAAAAAACATTATTGGCGAAGGGGAATATTGAGGCTCAATAGGTTGTGTTCAAGGTTAGTATGTTTTAACCCTAGATATTTCATTTGATAGATAAAATTTTCAGCATTTCTTTTTAAATGAATATATATCTCCTTGTTTAAAATTTATTTATGATTATTATTACTATAGATATAATATTTTTTTAAATTTTCATTTATCCACCATAGGTAACCTATGCCTCCATTTGCTGACTATGGTTCCATGCCCATTTTATCATATTTATAATTCTTCTCATTTTTTAAATTTATTGATTTTGATATTAGATTACTTAAAAAATAAAGACCGAGTTAGAGATATTTCATGGTGTTGATTTATTAGAGGCTTTAGAACCCTTTACCTTGACATTGTGTTGTAGGTGATCCTATTTGTATGTTTACAAATCTATTTGGTCATATTTTGATTCATTTAGTAATAGTGGGATATCTTTGAATTACCTTTTTTGAGTATAGATATTTAAATAGGATAGTTATAGGTCAATCCTAGCCCATGGAATATAGGATGTACTATTTAAGGTTTTAATTTCTTTGAACTGTGATTGACTCTTTAATATGAATCTTTTTATCTAGGAGGGTTTACCACTTCCTCTATAATAATGATATAAAATAGATTTGTATATATGAAATAATTAATTATACACCATGCTCTTCATTAGGTGACAAAACAATATTTTAATTGTGCTCTTGAATAGGTTCCATAACCAACCTTAGTGATGGTAAGGGAGGAGGAGGAGGAGTTACCAAATATATTATATAGGGTACTCATATCAAATTATTATAACTTTGATGAATTTATTAAAATGTATATACTTGAGACATCGATGTAATATTTCTTGTACTATATGGATATTTTGTATCAAAAGTCATCCTACAAAGATATTAAAGACCCTTAGACTTGGTAAGACTATAAATGGAGTAGTGACCACTGTTAAACCAAATTGGAGAGGTAACATTAGATGCCCAAGAGTATTATGCATATGACCATAAAATCCTTTGAAATATTTTAATATATCTTGTAAATATCTTTTTGTATACCCAAGAGTGTGAATAAGTTTTGTTGTACTTCATGTTTACTTGACTCATTATCGATCATGACACTATGTATGGAACTTTTATTGATAATGGCTCAAATAAAGAGTCCATACATATTTAAGTCATCATAATCGACTTGACTATCATAAAATGTGATCATAAGACATGGTGTTGGGGTGCCTATAAATTTACCAATAACTCTAGTATTGGATGCCCATTTGTATTAAGAGGAGGATGCACATTATATGCATGATGCACCTCTGAATTTTGATAGTTTCTTTAGTATTATGGTTTGAAAATTGATTAGTAAGTATTTTAAACTTTAAATTATAATTTTTTTGGTGTAACTTACTTTAGCGTTGTCATTATATTAATAGTATTATCATTGATAATATATTGTATGTTAAGCCTTAACCTAAAAAACTTGTATGCAGAATGACTGATACATATATGATAGGCACAATAGAGCATTATTGTATAAGTCCTTGTGTTGAGGCTTGGTTTATATCAACATTTACTGGTGGAGGGACAAATATGATATTTAAATCAATTAATTTATTTAATAGGACATGAGGAGTTTGTGGTAAACTTGAAAATAACTCCTTGATGGAGTTATAAATTGAAGATTATTTGTTGGATGTGATATTGCATTGACTATTATTATTTATTCATTCTTAATTTCATTAGATTTGACCTTGTATTTTGGTTTGATTTAAAAATTGATATTTTAATTAGATGAATCATTTAGTACATATTTTATCTCATTGAAAGATATGATCTTGACTTCTCTTTCTTTGACTATATGGCATAACTCATAAAAATATTTTAATTTATTTAACATAATAGACTCATGGTGTGGTACTAGTAAACTTTGTGTCAAGATATAATATAATTCATTGCATATCATAGAATTGGTTATCTTAGATAACATAGTTTTGTACCAAAGGGCTTATTCACTAATTGGCTCATTTGATTCTTGAGTTTTGCAATTTGTTTTTAAAGTATATTTTCACCAATTTTGATAGAAAAGTGTGCTAGAAACTAATGAACTAAAGGTTTGAATTATTTAACTTATTAAAGTGAAATATCATAGAACCATAATAATACATAGTAATTGAGGCTTATTTGAAATATATTTGTTAGTAATTTATCATTTTATGCATAATCAAAACAAGTTGTATGGAATGATCAATGAAGATATTCGATATCACCTTTACCTTCATAGAGTGGTAGGTTAGAGGCTAAAAATATTATTGGTAATAGGTAATATACTATCTTAGGTGCCAAAGGATTATGAAAAATATTAAGTGAGAACATTAAATGAATAACTTTAGAAAAACATTATTATAATTGTCATATATTAGCATGTAGGGTTCTAACAATTTTATCCAAAGAGTATGCATTAGATGAGTTGGTAGTGGACCATATGTAGTAATCAAATGAGGTGTGTATATTTTCTTTGTATAAATAAACATATGAATCTATTGGAAACCATATGATGCATACATGCTTAGGGATGATAAAACATATGTAAATAGATGTGTTGGTATAGGAATAGAAGCAATATTAAAAATTAGAACACCTAAAGTAGAAGTGGTAACTTGAGTTAATTTATTGTGTTCATCTCTTGTAATGTCTAGTAATGTGTCAAATATATTTTTAGTTATAATTTATGAATTTATTTAATTACTTTATCATTAACCTCATCTAATTTCTCTTTATTAGTATTAGTGGTCATGAAAAATCCATCAATAGGGTGTGTAGTATGCCTTGTAAGATTTGAAATGTACAATTGTTATCATTACTAGATTATAATTGATTTTTAAAATAAATGACTTAATTATGATTTCACTTTGGGATAATTATGAAAAAAATGTGATTTGA
>JARHVA010010315.1:130000-140000 GCA_037957365.1 Torreya grandis | reverse complement strand
GAGTGCTGCCTACATAGCCCTGGTGACAGGGCCTCAGGCCGATGTAGTTCTCCCTAAAAGGGAGGGAGGGTCAGAGGGATTGATTGGTCTTGGTCAAAGAAAATGATTGGTCTTGGTCAAAGAAAATGATTGGTCTTGGACAAAGAAAATGATTGGTCTTGGACAAAGAAAATGATTGGTCTTGGTCAAAGTTGTCGAAGTTGGTCGTGATAAGAGTCAAAGAAGAGAGGGTTTGTCCATCATAGAGACGAACAAACGGGGGTGGTCGAGCTAACCTCAGAGGATGTGTTATCTGAGTGCTGCCTACATAGCCCTGGTCATAGGGCTTCAGACCAATGTAGTTCAGACAAAGTGAAAAGATTGGTTGATGATAGATTGGGTGTGGTCAAGGTCAAGGTCGCAGAAGAGAAGGTTTGTCCATCAAGGAGACGAACAAACGGGGGTGGTCGAGCTAACCTCAGAAGATGTGGTGTCTGAGTGCTACCTACATAGCCCTGGTCGTAGGGCCTCAGACCAATGTAGTTCGGAGTGCGAGGGTCAAAATGGTCGATGATTGGATGTGGTCAAGCGTCGAAATGATGAGGATAAAAAGATGAGGATAAAAGGATGCTACAGATGGTGTCTTCTGTAGAAGTGGTCGAGAGTCCTTCATCCCTAGCAAGTTTCCATAGTCGTGATGGATGTATGCTAGAAATGAATAGAAGGTCTATTTATGCTTCAGCAAGTATTGGTTTATGCTTAACATAAATTGGGTCTAGTTGGTAGTTTCCATGTGTACTGGTGTCCATAGAAACTATGTGAAATGGTCTAGGATGATGCCTGATGTCATGTTGAAAATGTCGAGGCTGGTTTGAAAAATGTTGAAGTTGGCTGGGTTTAAGGATGAGTCGACAATTGACGTGGCCAAAGCGTGACCAAAGTGTAGAGAAAAGGTGAAAGGCAAATTGCTCTTTCATTGACAAGGACCAGAAAGGAAGCATAGATAGGGGTTATTAGAACAAAAGCCCCGTTCATGCATTACGTCGTTGACCAGTGTTGAGTTAGAACGGTAATCGAATCACTTTGACATTAAAGTGAGCTCGAAGTCCCTTGAGCCGGTGATAGGAGGAGGATAGGGTAACCCAGTTTAAGAGCAGGAATAACCTTGCCCCTTTTATAGGAGACCCTGAGACAACTACAAGCCAATGTCCGTGACTCGTTTTTTTTTTTTTTTTTTTTTTTTTTTTTTTTTTTTTTTTTTGCGCAGACTGATCGATGCGGGAAGCCTGCATAGAGATGTCACTTGATGTAATGGTCATGTTGCGAAGCTGATCGATGCGGGAAGCTTCTAAGAAAAGTGCTGTTTATTGCCAGAGTAGTCATAGCCATCCTTCGAGGGAGTGGTCTATATTTTTGCTTAATAATGTTTGAAAAGTTGGCCTAGCTGTCCTTCAAGGGATCAGTCTAGTAATACAGCAATGATAGTACAGCTGTCCTTCGAGGGAGCAGTCTGTCTTTTTGATTTGACTTGATTTAGTGACCATGGATATGTTTTGACATCTTGATTTGGATTTATTGATAGGAATGAGAGTCACGGACAAGACTGTAGAAGCTCAAGGACGCCCCTTTTTATTAGGACAAAGCATCACTGCATCCTAAAAGGGTTGTAGAGGACTTGTTAAAGGGGGATAGGGTTGAAAGGGATGAGGATTAAGAGGACAAGGATTGCTCAAGGGACGAGCTCAAGTTACGTGTCAAGTAGACGAGTACTCGACTAGCAGAAGAAAGGTCGAAGATGCAACGCATTAAGAGGGGCTCAAGGTCTGATAAGTCCCTGGGCCATGCTAGTGCGTTAAGGTCTAAGTCAATTACGAGTGGACTTGCCCCATTTGGCTCTTTTTAGTTTGGTCAGATGTTGATGGTGGATGTGAAGCTGACTGATATGGTTGTTTATTGGTCGAGAGTTGGTGTGGTACAATGTTTGGTTAAAGTTTGTTGGAGGTTTGGCCGAAGGTTTGGTCGATGTCATGGTCGAGGGTTGGTTGAGACTTGGTCGAGGTTTGGTTGAATGTTTGATCAAAGTTAGGATAAGGTTGGATCCCCCCAGTCGCTTAGGGAGAATGTTGGATAGATTAGTCAAGGTTGACTGAGGCTTGGTGATTAAATGGACTGTGTTAATGTCAAATAATGGGGTCAAAGGCGGTAAAGGGACCATAGTCTGTCGTGGAGATCCCGATTTAGGCGATGAGGTTGGAGAGGTATGGGTCGGGGTTGATGTTTTGTCGAAGAGGTGGTTAAGAGGGTCTTTGGTGGGAAGGAAAAGATTTCTCCGTTATTGATGAATGACAGCTTTGAGAGCACAACAATGCTCAGTGTCATGTCCCGGAGTGTGATGATAGTTGCAAAATTTAGAGTGGTCGAACCAAGATGGCCTTGATCTGGGAGTTGATTAATGGGGTGATGTCGAAGGTTTGTTGATGATGTGGTCGAGAAGAGAGGTGTCATTCGCCAGACATTGGCGAATGGCAACCTTGAGGGCATGACAATGCTCCGTGTCGTGTCCAGGTATGCGATGATACGCACAAATGCAAGTGTCATCGAACCAAGGTGGTTTAGGTCCGAGAGATTGATATGGTCTGAGTGGCAGGAGGTCGAGGCGAGAGGACTGCAATAATTGCCGTAAAAGCAAGGTATAAGAACCTGCTAATGGGTCTGGATGTTTTATTGCAGTGAGGGTCGATGACTTTGGTTTAAGAGGCATAAGAGGCGTTGGTCGATGGTTTGAGTGAGATACGTATTTGAGGGGTTGAGGGGGCAATGGAGGTGACGTGCCTCTGTGAAGGATGGGAGTAGGTAGTACTCCTATTAAAGTGGACGGATGCGGGCCTAAGATTGAAGGCAATGATGAAGGTGGGGGAGAAATTCTCCGATGTGGTCTAGTGGCTTTCGTTAGTTTGGGTCGAGGGCCACTATTGTGTGAGGCAAGGTTAGATGTGGGTTTGGGGTTGGATGTGGATGAAGGTGAGTGAGATGTAACAATCTCAGGTAAAGGGCAAGAGGAAACCGTGACTGGGTCTTCCTCGATTGAAATGGGTAAAGAGGCTGGGTCTTCTCTTGGTGGAGAAGAAATAGGAGAAGGTGGCTCCTCCAGATGGCAGGAGGCAGGGATGATTATGCCTTCCGCTTGTGCTTGAGGAGTAGGCAAGGTATGGTCATTGGATGAAGGTGCGGCTAATGGTGTAGGTGTGGTCAAGGCGTCCCCCAATGTAGGAGAAATAGATGGAGGACTAACAGGAGAAGAGGGTTCTTCATCTTGTGATAGATGAATAGGAGAAGACTCTCCTGCCTGTGAAAGAGATTGGTCAGAGATAAGAGGTAAGATAGTGTTAATCGTGTGAATGTCATGGTCATGAGGATCTTGGGTTATGGTTTGAACGTTTTTTTGAGTAGGCGGATGATTTGGAAAAGGGTGTTTGAAGATGTCGATATGTTGATTGGGTGGGGCGTTCGGGTTATCTAAAATAAGATCCCCCTTGTCGATCATGTCTTGGATGATGTTTTTGAAAGTTTGGCAGTTGTTAATGTCATGGCCTTGGACGCAATGAAAGTGGCAGAAGTCGGCATCTCTATACCATGTAGGGAGGGCTTTAGAGGGGTCAAATTGAGGTGGTCAGATTGGAGGGAGATTGAGGACCCCCTGCTTGAGAAGTTTTTCCAAAATGGAAGCGTATGGTTCTCCAAGTGGAGTGTAAGAACGCTGGATATACCATTGTTGAAATTGTTTGGTAATGCTGGAAGATGTCGAAGGTTGGGAATGATTCGTTGTTGTTGAGGATGGTGATCTAACAACCACAGTGTTGGCCACTCCTTTGGACTTGGAGTTGGCAGAAGAAGAAGGTCTGGAAGAAGAATGGTCAGTAGATTTTGCGTTGGTGTTACGCAATTCGACCTTGTCTTCTTCAAGGGCACGGAGCTCGAGCTTTTGAGCCATGATGAAAACTTCGTCAAAAGTGTGGAATGTCTGAATCCGCAAGGTAGAAGAGATGTGGTTGGCACATGCTCGAGAAAAGAGTTCAATAAGCTCGGCCTGGGGTAAAGAGAAGGAGAGTTGGTTGATAAGGCCTCTCCATCGGGCAACGAAGTCAGCTATGGACTCATCCTCGAATTGTCTGATAGAATAGAGGTCTGTGATTGAGACCTTCTTAGTTATGTTGATGGAAAAGTGATCGAGGAAGAGCTGAGCCAATTGTGTGAATGAGAAGAGAGAATGGCTAGGAAGGGAGCTGTACCAGTCAAGTGCAGCACCTAAGAGAGACATAGGAAACGTGCGTAAGAGTAACGCATCGTCATGGCCAATGAGGTAGCAGGCATGTTTGAATGCCCGTAAGTGTTGCTGGGGGTCTTCCTTGTTCTGAAAGCGAGTGAACTTAGGAAGTTCCCAATGGTTAGGGTATGGTCTGATTGGGACAGAAGGATGAATGGGCTCGTTACAGATTTGCTCTTATGAAAGAGTGTTGCGGAGCCGGAAACAGAGGTCTCAAGATGGGTCATCTTGTCCATCAGCATCTTGATGATGTCTGCCGACGGATTGACGAGTTGCGCGCCCCCTAAGTTGTAGGGCGCTTGGAAGAGATTAGGGGAGGCGTGCGACATAGTCGATTGTAAAATGTACGGATGACTAATCGCAGGGGTAGAGGTGGATGCTAAAGGTGGCTGCGTTATGAAGGTCGAAGGTATAGGTTGACTGGGCACCGCCAAAGGTGGTTGAATGGTGGCACTGGTAAAAAGAGAGGTTGGCACTCCTACATTTGTGGGTGCAAGAGTGTAAGGGGTCGAGACAATCAAGTTCTGATATGAGGTAGAACTTGGTTGAATTGCAGGTGGTTGAGGGGGTAATGAAACCCCGGTGGAGGTCAGTCTAAAAATAGACTTGGAGGCCAAACTTTGCGTATTGGCCATGGTTGGGTTAATAGTTGAGGCGAAAGGCTGAGTCAAAAAGGGTTGGGTGGCGAATGGTGTGGATGTCATCGCCACGTCACCCGAAAGGTCTCGCGTTGGATTTCTTGCGAGATAGCTTTAGAGGGCTGCGGTATTGAGGTCTAAGAATCTCTTGAAATCTTGGTCCCCTTCAGGGATGATGGGAATTTGAGTCGGGGTCGGGGTCGGGGTCGGTCCTGTAGGAGTTATTTCAGTGTCCGAGTGAAACTCCATGATAGGACTAGTTAGAGACAGGATAGACGGAAGCGGCTGTTGGCTAAAGTGGTTAAGAAGAGAGTCCTGGTTCCAGAAACTATGTTTTTGCAGTCTTAGAAAACCAGAATGGAGTTTTTGGCAGAGAAAGGACAGGTTTCAGGCTGCTGGTTTTGAAGAAAAAGGACAGTGATAGAGACTGACATCGGTTTAAAAACCGATGTCGGTTAGAAAGATGGCCGACGTCGGTCAGATAACCGATGCCGGTAATAGATGAAGCCGACGTCGGTAGCAAAACCGATGCCGGTGACAGGGGAAGGCCGACGTCGGTGTCAGAACCGATGTCGATGACTGTGTTTTCCAGAGAACCAAAAGGTTCTTGGAAAACAATGAAGAAAGTGTCCTCACACACTCAAACAAACAGATGAGAAGAGGAAAACAGAGAAAGACAGACAAGCCTAAGCGATAAAATCCTAGGAATTAACCTTAGAAATAGTGGCTTATGCCTTAGACAGATGTTTGGGGAGATTGGCTGAAAAATGGGTCCTAGAAGAAGGCAGTCTAAAGATGGTTTCAGGTGTTGTTTTAGGTGCTCAAAAATCTGTGTTAGGGTCTGGTACGTGGCCTGGTGCTAAGGAGCAAGCTCCCCTCACTTCACGATTCCAGTGGTTAGCTGGTCTCGCTTAGCCAAGATATACCTCGCCTAGAGTTTATCCTCCGCCAGAGAACGGAGTGGGCTTCCCCCTTGGTGATGAAATCCAAGTAGGGTCACCGGGACGGGTAAGGTATCCGCTGGGTGATGAAATCCCAGTCGGGCCTTGTCTCAGGTAAGTTATATGTTCGTTTAGTGCATGTGATTCGGTAGTGTAACATCAAGTGTCTACGGTTTATTCAATATGCGCCTAAGTTACTAGATGTGGACTAATGCAAGCACAAGCAGAAATGAAAGTGTAATGTGTTTTAATGCCCAAGTCGAAATGTGATGTTGTTATGAAGACAAGATGGAGAAAGGGACGAGAGTATGATATTTAGACTAGTCTAGAATGCAAGGAAGAAAGGTTCATTTTAGTCCCGCTTATAGTGTCATTTGGAATAGAAGAAAGAGACAAGAGAGAAGGAGCCTAAATGCACCTAGATGAATGAAAAGGAAAAGGAACCCAGGAGGAACCTAGTGTCCCACCGGGCGTGCCAGAATGTTTCCACTCAAAATTTCGCTTTTTAGACTAAAAAGAAAGAAACTAAAAGAAAGTAATGGACAAGGCTTGGAAGTACCTAGACTAAAGATTGCGCACCGTAAATCCAGACGCTTGTGGGCACTCCTCTTTGGCTGTGGAGGAATGACACCTACAAGAAAAAAAGGAAACTAGGACAAGAAAAACGTTAGACAGATAGGCAGTGGGTTGCCAAGCAAAAGGCTTGTTCCCAGAAGTGTAAAAACTTCCTTAAGGGAGGTCAACCCACTGTTTGATGAAATAAGTGACTGATAAAAGACAGAATGCCAGAATACAGAAGCGACAAAGAAAGTAGAAAGGAAAGAAGAAAACAAAATGATTACCTGAAAGAGCTGTTGGGCTGAAGACAGTCACCGAGGTCGGAAATGTCGCCGGCGTCGGTTATCTGCTCTGCCGGCGTCGGCTATCCTGCCGACGTCGGTTGGGGAAGTGACCGGCGTCGGTCGGGGTTGTGGCCTGTAGTCGGGTCTGAGTTGCTTTCTGGACTGTGGACGGGTCTGAGACTGAATGTGGACAAGTTTGGATGGATTGGGGAGTGGTCTGGTTCAGGTTGGGTGCCTGGTGCAAGGTCTTTTTGGCAGAGGAGTGAGGAAGTTGGAAGAGACACAGAGGACAGGGAAGAGGAGGATTCACAGAGGATGGGGCCTGAGAAGGCTTTGCAGCCTCTCAGGGGGGAAGGACAGAGGGAGCAGGAGACAATAGAAGATAGATGACTGAATACTAAAATGAAATAAAAAAAAACCAGACTAGCTTACCTTTAGCTTGCTGAATGAAGAGAGAAGAAGATGTTGCTGGAACCATGGAAGAGTTGCTGCAAGGAGAAGATACTAATCCAGGGCCTTTTCACCTGTTGCTGCTATTGCACGAGGTCAAGACAGAGGAGAGATCAGAGCCAAAGCGTCAAGAGAATCTGTTTTCAAGCTCAAGAGTCTAGGGGGGTGCAACGGATGCAGAAGGGGATAATGAAGGCTGCCGACGCCGGCAGTTTCGCCGACGTCGGCCGAAGGGTCACCGACGTCGGCAGTCGCAGGATGGGCATAGAGGCTAAAAATAGCCTCTGCCCACTCTTGCACGCCGCTGGGCGAGGGGTCATGGGCAAAACGGTCACAAGGATGCCAAAATGGACGAGGGGGGATATAATGGTGAGATTTGGCCTAATAAATGCTAGGGGGAAGGTGGAGGGATTCAAGGGAGGATCCAAGGTGGCAAGGGTAGGGTGGAAAGGGGGCCTTATTTAATTAAAAATAGATGTTAATTTCTAATTAATAAGACTTAGGTGGGTTAGGGACCAAGGAGGACTAGGAGGGAGAAAGGGCCAAGGGGGAGAACCAAGGTGCAGACACGTTTGCGGTGTCTACAACAAGATATGCATTTTTCATGGTTTTGAATTTTTGAATATATAATTTTTTTAAATGTTGTTGTTTTATGAGCTTTAAATTATAATAATGCTAACTAATGATTCCATAAATTAGATGTTCTGATGTAGTACATAGGTTAATGGTGTAAAATGTTACCCATTAAAGGAATGTATTAAACCATTTACTTTTATTATAGTATATAAAGTGGTATCATGTTGTGACATATCCATGATGTTCATGATAGACCATATGATCATATGTATGTTTTGTATCCATAATATCATGTGTATCATATTTTATAGTATGATAATGTGCCTATATTTTATATTGAAATTTTAGGGCAACCTATAGAACTATCTTAGGACAATGAAATATGTTTATGATGTGTGACCATAATACGCCTCTAATGTAATGTCTACTTAATCAATAATTTGTGTGGAAATTGAATTATATTTATTTAGGATATATTTGTATAGGGAACCTAAATAGGTTATAGAATAGGATATGAAGTAAATTTGTATAGATTTATCTATGGATGAATATGACACTAATATGGTATGCCTAGAAATATGAATACTCTATTTATACATATATAATTTACACATTTATGTATAAAATATGGTTTTGACATGTGGTTTAATACACCATCATGCATGCCAATCATGGATTCTACCAAACTTGTCCTAAAAGGATGTCCTAAATAACTTCCCCATGGTTTATATCTATTAGGTTTTGGTGTATTGATCTCACTCAATTAGTTATTTGGATTGTTCCTATTCAAGAGGCCTTTGTTGATTTAAAAACTTATAAGAAGAAGCTAAGACCAAGAGAATCAAGTCATTTATATTTAATATAAGACTTATATTTTATTAATACTCATCATTTCATAACTTGAATCCAACAATGCACTAATATTGATTATCAACTTAAGAACATGCAATCTAGATAAAACTTTAGTAGCTAGTTGCAATTTGAAATACGTATGAAACTAATATAAAAATGGTAAAAAAAAGGGTAAAGAGAAATAAAATGAGCATGCTCTATATAAAAATAATTTTTCTTATGTTAATTAGACAAATCCTTTGTAGAAACATGTCTCTACTTGGCCAACATAACACAATCAAAAGATAGAGATGGTGTAGGGATCTAGGACAATACTAGTTATGAATAATAGGGAAACAAAGTCACCATATACATTCATATACAATGAATATGAATTCACATATATTTCAAATATAAAAAATTTCTTGAATAATGAACATGATTCATCATATACTCAAATATATACAAAACTAAGTCCTAATAGTCTTGGTTCATTAAAAAGGAAAAGGTAGCTAAAAAGTATTAAATGCATAAGGAAAAAAGGAAATGATATTTGATATAATATATATATATATATATATATATATATATATATATATAATCCTATTCTATAATTTAATCAAATAAAAAACCATTATTTAATCAAGTATCTGGTCTTTTATAGGAAAAGAAATCCCATGAAGTCATTAATCAACACACTGACTCGTGGTTACCAACATTTAATGGGATAAAATAGTTTCAAATTCAAGTTGATCCAAATATTTTTGTATCCCAAAATCATTAATATAAAGTCCATGATTTATTGAAATTGAATTCATTTTGGGTGGCTATATTTCCTTGAAATCTTCTCAAGATGATCATTTAGCTATATTATGCACAAAATCCATGCTTAGATAAGGTTATCTTTTGTCTTTTGTGACTCCCTCTACTTGATTTCAATGTGCATGCCAAGTATAAATTTAATGAAACTACCCAAATAACATTTAATTTTGTATTTTATGATTAATATACCATTAATAGATTCCATTTGCAATTTAGTTTTGTAGGTTAGATTGGACACATAGTCAGTTCTTGGTCCTTAGCACTTTGATAGGCCAGGAGAAGCATCAATTTTGTTTTCCAGGTTGCTCGAGATTATTTGGAAAATTGACTCAACTATCAAGCTTAATCATATCAACATTTTACACTTGGTAGTCCCTCATTATTCATGGGGATGCCAACATGTCTCCCACTGATGGAGATGTGTTATGTGGTGTCCCCTAACTCTTTTTTTGTTCAACTGAGGTCACATATCCTTTAATAATCATCTAATTAGGATGTAGTGAGATATTAAAAAGTTTCATGATCTAACTCATTTGGGAGATCATGGGTCCTTGGTTTATGTTCAATATGTATTGTTTACTCTAAGGTTTCATTATA